>APFE031431762.1:157233-178051 GCA_000404065.3 Pinus taeda
CTGGATCATCAATAGAAAATATCTTGTTGTTGTGTCAATAGGGAATTTAGCTTGATTGCCTTTTTAACGAACTCGTCTATTTGAGGGTTATCTTTGAATCTGTCTACCATGACTTGCATTTGGAAAATATGTGAGTCTTTCTCTAACTGCTTAACTGGTGTTATAACATCTTTTTCACAAACTCCCCTTGAAGTTGAGCTACCTCCTATTCTGCTTGTCAATTGATACTCTGTTTTTCTTGTTCCAATTTTTGTTCCAACAATTATATTCTCTATTCTTTTTCTTAAGTAGTATTTGTACTTTTGTTGCTTCATCAATGGCTGCAATGGCATAGGCGCCTGCAAACTGTGACAACTTTGTAAGGTTCTCATATGGATCAATAGGAGTGCCTTTCCATACAACTTCCATTGATTCATTCTCAAGAGTTGCAACAACCATTGTGTCTAACTTCCTCTTCTTTCTTTTTTACCACAACCTTATGTGTAGGGAATATGTCGAGTAGAGGTATTTCTTCAAATTTTAAGATAGTTTCAGAAGTGGGGAAAGTTAGGATGACCTCAATATCTTGAGTCTTTGTGACCTCTTGCTCTATTGTCTCTGGATTTGTTCCCTGTTCAGTCTCTTTCGGGGTCTGAAATCCAGATGTCTCCTCAAGGCTTGTGCCTATTTGGAGCTTTTGATTGAATTTCTCCCATTCCTTGTCTAGGTTAATAACCAGAATCTTCCCTATTTGAGTTGATGTGGATCCAACCTATGTATGTTTCTTGGCCAAGGCCTGTTTGATCGTTTCCTCAGTATTTCCTTCTTTATTTTTCTCAGAACCTTTATTGGGATTTTCTTCTCCATTCTGAGATTGTTGCTCTGAATGTTTTGCCTCTTGATTTTATTTTTCTTGTGTTTCTTCATCATAATTTTCCTTAAAACGCCTCTCCAGGCTCATGCTAGGAGTAGGTTCTCTTATTTGTTTAATTTGTAATAGGTCTAATGGGACCTTCAACAATCTTTTATTTTTGTATACATGAAAATCATTGATATCATCTAGGCTTAATTGTAGTGATCCTAAATGCAAGGCTTGTGCAAACGATTTGGCTCCCTAAAAGAGGTCATCAAATGGATCATTTTTATGAGTAAATTGTCTAACTTTAACCATGGTAGTGAAGTAATTAGCAACTTGATTTGGGTCAAACTATCAACTTAGAATCGTGGATAGTTTTAGAGATGTAATATTCTCTATTTCTTTTATTGTATACCCATAATCACACAGTGCGAAAGCGCCACACTGTGGCAGAAGAGTTGGCCAAATAAAATTTTGCATTTCCTTTAGGGATTTGGTTAAACCATCCCCTGCTGTCTTGTAAGCTATCTCTCTTGCTAGTAGTTTGTCTAGAACATATTATGGGAGGACATGTGGAGCTAAAATTCTCCCAAAAAATCTGATATAAGTGAATGATTCTTCACCAAACCACTTGCAACTAGAAATATGTCTATCTATTCCTCTTGGGAAATCTTGGGGGCTATTTTATCAAAACTCATTTTATAAATGGGTAACATAATATCATGGAAAATTCTGTAAAAATGGGAACTAAACTGGGATTCCCACAAGATTTTATGATACACATGGATGGGGAGAGGGTTCTATGTAGTCCACTTCCAATCCATGTTTGGAAATCTTGAGAAAAAATAAATGGCATCCATTAGATAACCGCTCAAAGGGGGAATAGTTCTTGATGAGATATTTTTCTTTTACATGTATTCCCTAATAGACATAGCTAAATTATTTGAAAAAATATGACTCCAATTCATAATCATTGTGTTAACTACTACATCAATCAATGGAATCGACTCGATAGAAAATCTGGTACTATCATCCTTCCCAGATAATCTACACATCATCAAAGCTGTGAAATTATGTGGACCTGAGAGGGATGAAATTGGGTACATACAAAATTTCTCCCATTTGAATTTGCTGGAGCCTAACCTCTAGTTCTGTGTAATGTCCATTGGGTCCTCATTCTCTTTGGAAAAATGTTCAAGGAAATATTTATCATAGAGCTTTTGAGGCTTTGGTAGATGGTACATCTAGCGCAATTTTTTTGGCATGAAAGACACCAGAACCTCATGTCTTGAATTTCTGAAATTTCTTTCTAAAATATTCACATTATCAATTTTCCATTTCACCATATATGTGTATGGTAATATCTTGGGACTTGCATCTATTCTGTGTAGAAACAAACATATTGCCTCAAAGTAGGAAGCCTTTGATGATACTTTGGCATCAGCTATAACCTTAGTTTCCAGTGGTCTCAGTTTTTCTCCCTCCTATATGTTATACATGGCTTCCCGCGATGTGGTTCCTCTGTCTTTGTTGCAGGTGGTATCAAAGAAGAGTGGGGTCATGTCCGATTTCTCAGACGTAGTAGATTTTTCTTTCTTTGCCATATTTCAAATGTTGTTTCCTTCATAGGTTCCATGGAATTGAGCAATGGAGATTATCAGATAACCACACAAAGAGAAAATGACAGTGAAAATGCAATGATAAAGTTAATTCTAAAATATGACAAGGAAGAAGTTTCTTTTTTTTCTTTTTAAATACGGATGAAAGATATCAAATCTTGTTGAGCTGTTTTAAACATAAATTCCATTAAAACTCATTAATTACACACTAAGGTATTTTCATTATTTCCTTTGTGACTCATTTAAACCATCGGATCACAAGTTTGTAAGTGGTATTTCAAGTCGATGCATTAAAGCGTGCGATACCGCTTATGCAATTGCGATTAATTGCAATTATCGCAATATCACAATATCAGTTATGTTTTATTTTGAATTTATTTAGTATTTTGTGAAATGTGATGTGAACGGAATACCTTTTATCCTTTTGAGCGCATTTAATTTGAATGAATAATTATTGCATAAAGTAGTTGCTTACTATGCGCCAAACCTGATCTAAGTTATAACAATTTTTTGCATAATTCCATCGGGTCTTGGTCACATCACATTTCACAACTTTTCATGGTGCACAAGTTTTGAATTTGTGTAAAATCCATGTTGTGATGAGTGTTTGACTTGTCATGTCACAATATTGCAAAATGCATATGCTAAAGGTTTTTCTTGTTTGTGCTTTTCTAAATTCTGTTATGCGATTGGGATAAGTACTTTCTTTTGTAATAAATGCTTTAAGCCTTAGTTTTAATGAGAAGTTTAATGATACCATAAGTCTCCTATGGTGGTCTCTTTTATCTCTTTCATGGATTCCAATTTTCCATTGACCTTTGTCATGCAAGGTCTAGTGATTTGCGATTAAGCGAGAATGCCTAGTCACAATGGGATTTCGGCTTGATATCTTGTGTTTATTCAAAATTTTATTTCTAATAGTTCAAAAAGAACGAAGATGTCATTTTATAAGTTTTTTGGAAAACTTTAAAGGGTCCCCATTTATTAATAGAATATTAAATATTAGATCATTAAATAGGGGGGTTGTTGAATAGTACAACAATTGGCTATTCATTGGAAGAACAATTTATCTCTCACACCTTTGAAACATATAACACTTCCAAAATAAAGATAGTTTAGGAAATATGATTTACATGAAATTTAAGATAAGTAACATTTCTCTGGATTATAAAAAACTCGCCTAATTATCATTCACTTCATATCCTCTTCAAAATGAAAATTCATTTGTCTATATCAGTCTTTACTTAGTTTAAAGATAAAGTAGGGGGGATCTTGCAGATTATCTCTTAGATGTACTCATTTTTGACAGGTAGAGCCTCTGCTGCCAACAAGCATCCATAGGCTCAACATGGTTACTTTTTAACAATCAATGATTCATTATCCTATCCAGATAAGAGTGCAATTTTTAGAGATAAATTCATAATCATATACTTATTCTCTTCTTTTCTTTTTTAAACAATTTATTTTTCTTCTATTTTTTTCTTTGCTACTTAAAAGTCATTGTCTTGGTTTGGTGGCCAGATAGTGACAATTCCATTCACTGGTTGTAATTCAATTGAACAAGTTAGCTTGTGATGAGACCCCTTGTCTTTTGATTAAAATAATATGAATCCATTACGTTGTTTTGATTTGCAGTATTGGTAATGTCAGTCTATTATTTCCCTATGAACATGGTAAGTCGGCTCTTGATGAGACCTCTTATCTTTTAAGTTTTAGTATATTTAATAATTACACTCTAAAAAGAGAAAATTTTATTGGATGGGGAGAATCATTGACTCAAGAGTTTCTGGATGACAATTATAGAGTTAAAGGTGCTTATCTGCAAAGAGTCTTTACCTTGTTAGAGATACTTTTCTTTATTAATAATATAACAAAAGTATCTATATAAAATAGGGGTTGCATTAACAATAAATAATTTTGGTGGAAACAAGAAAATTTCAAAGAGATAGAACTTAGCTTATTTTCAAATGTCATAATTATTTCCTTAACAATCTTTACTTATGCAAGAGAAAAAAAAAAAAAATTGAAGAGTTTTTTTTATTGTAAGGCCAAAAGTAAATACTATTTAAATTTTATTTTCCTAGGAAAAGTAAAGGTGATAATGTACAAGGAATAGAAGAGGTTATCTTCTATGAAAAATATTTCTTCAAAATATACCCATTCACAAGTAGAGAATCTCTCTTGCCTGATAAATATTGCAATAGAAACATTGATGGGCTGATTTGTTCTGTAATTTGAAATGGGCCAAGCCACATTCTTTGGAATTTGGTATGCTTACCTTTTTTCCCAGTGTGCTTTATCCCACTTCAATACACGGTTTCCAAGTTGAAACGATTTAGTACTTACATAATTTGCATCAAAGGAAGATTTAATTAACCGTTGATGATGTGCATGTATGATTTTAGCTTTCTCTCTTTCTTATTCGAGTTTGAGGATTTTTGATTGCCTTAATTGCGTAGAAGAGGAAGGACTTTACTCAATAAATTGAACTAGGGCTAGAGAGGGAACAACTACATTTGTAGGAAGGAAAACTTCTTTTCCATAGACCAGATTAAAATGAGAAGTTCCTATTGAGTCAGTTTGTGTTATACAGTCTTCCCATAGAGAAAATGTTAAAGATTTATGTCAGTTTCTTTGACTCTGATAAATAGTTCATCTGATGATCCTAATAAGATTTTTATTTGTCAATTCAACTAAACCATTTCCTTGAGTATAATAGTTAGCAGAATATTTAAGTTTAAAACCTCTTTCGAGATAAAATTTTGTCATAGCATTGCGTGTGAAATACGATGAATTGTCAAACATGGGGGCAGTTGGTGATGATGAGGTCGAGTGATGGGAAAACACGTGACTAGGGTTAGAGCATTGAGCCCAGTGAGTGAGGAACTAGAAGCGACCTGGAAGGTGTTCCTGTTACAGTTTTTTTTGCGGCATCCTCACAGTATTCAATAGCTATTTGCAGTTTTTATGTCAGTTAGTATTTGGTCTCCCTTAGATAGTTTTGGTCCCCCATCGACATACCTACAGGCAGCTATCAGCTTGGGTATTTGACAATTATGGAGGACAAAGATGTTTTTTCCGCGGTTCCTATGGAAAATGTGTTGATATGGTCTTAGCCCAGGACCACTGTGGATGATTATTTAGCATTTGACCATGAACTCTTTGCAGAGGTCGAAGCGCTCCCTACTCTCACTCGACATCGCATACCCACCATTTCGATTCCTTTAGAAGCTTTAGCCATTCGGGAATACACAGGCTCTCTGCTCCTCATAGGTTCCTTATCGGAGGTTGAATGCTGGTGAGATCCAGATGTTTAAACCCTAGGGCCAGATTTAGGTTCGAATCTTGTAGGGGAAGGGATGGATAAACCCTTGGAGGGGTATCCTCCAGTTCAAGAAAGCCAGGTGTCAGTTCATTATGCTCCCCTAGTCTCGTGGAACCCTCCCCTGGGCAATTTCACAAGCATAGGTATAATCTCAGGGCATTTTGATAATCTAAGGGCAAAAGGACCTTCAACAGAAAAGGATTCAACCACACTTGCGGCAGTACAGGTAGATAGGTTGACAGTAGGCACAAGAAATAAACAAAATGGGCCTTCCAAAAGGAAAAAACGTCTCCCACAGTGCAGCAATGAAATATTCCTCAAGCTATCCGAGGACACACCTTTTCGTGAAGCTATGGATTTGGCAGAAAAGGTTCTTGTGGGTTGCGTCAGGGGCAGACGTTACAGCTTGGAGAGGATCCAAAAATGGATAATGGAAGTTTGGGGACATCATTTGTCGAAACCTCCTTAGGTTCAAACCATTGTTAGGAATGGTTTGCCTTGTGATTCAAATGCCTCAATCACACTAATTGGGTCCTCTCCACCATATGGCACATTGATCAAGCACCAATCCTCCTATGAATGTGGACGTCGATGTTTGGTCCAGAACTAGAGAGGGTGGAGGCTGGACCAATTTGGGTATGACTTTCGGGCCTTCCCTGTCACTTCTGGACAGAGAAAATATTCAAATAGATTGGAGATGCCATGGGCTCATATCTTACGTATGATGACTCTTTTATCTCGACAATAAGAATGGCTTATGCCAGGATATTAGTGCACATGGACCTCTCGGATGGGCTTCCAGAGTATATTAACATACAATGGAGGAACGCTGCGAGGAGGCAGATGCTGGATTATGAGGGGGTACCTTTCAAATGTAGGCGCTGCCACAAGGTGGGGCACCTATTTAAGGATTTCCCTTTGAAAAAGTGGAATAGTAGGAAGTCAGTGAGACATTCTACTCAGGATTCTCAGGAACAGGAGGCTTAGTCACATGAAGACCCTGCAAGAGAGGAACAGCCTCATGCCTCTAATCACATACATAGGATTGCTACTCCTCGCTCTAGAGGAATAACCAGATTTTCAGTTTGCGGTCTTTGGAACCAACTCAAAGCACTCCAAGGAAGCATTGTAGGCCGCCCCATCACCCCCCACCTCTATTTCCTAGTTCAGCTGTGGCAGCCTCGAGTGACTCCAATACATTAGGTATGAATTCCATACGCTTGCCCCCCACTCAATTCTTTTCTGATATTCATAATTCAATATCTGAGCAGTTGTTCGGTACAAGAACTATTTTCTCATTTGAGACCCATGTACAGAGTGTATGTGACATTTCTCCCCCCCCACCTCCTTCCCCTCGCACTTCCTCCACTCTTTTTTTCACCCCTCCTCCACAGCCCTCAGCCTCCTTGATAGCGGCCTTGGAACCAAGATATAATACATGGTCTTGATTGAGGAATTTGTTCCACGACCATGTTGGACTTGATATCCTCCATCCCGCCCCCCCTCCCTCCAAGGCTTCTCGAGGCCATCCCTCTGACATTAAAATTCCCAAGCACAAGATGATGTTGACATTGTTTTGGGCAAGCCATCTACCATCCCTGGGGTTCTTAGAGCTAGAAAAACCCCATCCGAACCCCCTCCATGAAGATTCTATCCTACAATTATAGAGGGCTAGCTAGGCCCAACAAAAAACTAGCTCTTCATCGATTACTCTCTACCGACTCACTGGATATTGTATTCCTCCAGGAAACCTTAGGTCCTACTAATGATATTGTTTGCACTCTTGAGCACTCTATGTTGGGTTGGATATTTTCAGGATTGAATTCCCATGGCCATTCTAGATGACTTGCATTGGGCATAAACATGCGATCTATCAAGAAAATTAACTTTTTGGGCGGACAAGGTTACTTAGGGGCCCATGCTCACTCAAATGAGCTGGGGATTTCCTTCAGGATTATCAATATATATGGGCCTTACTAGAACCGCCCTGATTTCTAAGATCACCTTCTGGGCCTGGAACTATTTTCGGTTGATAATTTGATAGTCGGAGGGGACCTCAATTTTTCCTTAGGACATGTTGAATCATGGGAACATTGTGCACAAAGGGATTCCATCTCAGACTACTTCTCATCCATGTTGGAATAGCACCATCTAATTGATATTCCTACTGCAAAAATTCAAGCCACTTGGAGCAACAATAGAGTTGGAGATAATGAACTTGCAAGGAGACTAGACAGATTTCTTGTCAAGGAACATGTCATGGATTTGGGACACAATATAAGGCAATGGGTTGACACGTGTGGGCTCTCAGACCATCTACCTATTTATATGGAAATGGAAAGTGGAAGAGACAAGTTGAAGGGACCACTTAAATTCAGTTCAACCTGGCTTAAGGATGCATCATACATCAACATGGTTACTGACTACTAGAAAACAAACCCACCAGGGGTTAGAGGTGTAGCAACAATTGGATTTATCCGCAGCCTATCATCTAGGTGGATATTAGTGGCCACCTGCCAAATCCACTTGGACCCCCACCATTGTTTCTTTCAACTTTTCAGTTTCCTTAATTGTAGCCCAATTTACTATTTTTAGCAATTGTTCGGGTCCTGAACTTCCGAAGCCGTTTTTAGGCCCTAAACGACATTTTTTGGGAAAATTGGGAGCAACATGGTTCCATGGATTGATGTTTCTCTCCCCAAAGTTGTAGTTCTCGGATAGATCTTTCTAACGAGACACTGTGCACATCAAACGAAGATCGTATGCCGAAGTTACGACCCCAAGAAGTTGATGTACCAATTTACCAAAACGGGGCCCACAGTTTGGCATTTCATCTTCTAGGGTTAGGTTTTGGAATGTTAAGGGTTTTCCATTGTTTCTAAACAATAAATAGGCCTTCAGACCTCATTGTAAGACAGTTCAGAGGCATGTAGCTGCCACAACTCTTCTAAGAGATAAGCTACCATCGCCCTAACTGGTTTATTTCCAACTCTGTTTGTAAGCATATTTCAGTATTTAACATTAATGAAATCAAGTATTATTTCCGCTACATCTCTGTGTTTATGGTTATCTTTGTAATTTGGTGCGTTCCTGTTTAAATCCAGATAAGTGGTATCAGAGCGGTTTGCTTTTTCTCTATTTTTCTTTGCATGTCACCAATGAGGTTGGGATATAAGGATTTAGGGCTTGAACTGGTCGAACCTTTGCAAGACCAATCTCGCAAATCCAGATGGCCTCCCATGGCGGATGAAAAGAAAGATGAGGGGGTAGGAGATCCTATCAAAATCTTGCTCAAAGAATCCCTCGAGCGACAAAGGAAGGCGATGATGGACAACTTCGCCCAAATCCTTCAGCAGCTACCCAGGGGCGATGCATCGACTTCCAACAGCTACTACGGAAACACCACACTGTTTAAGGTACAAGTTAATTTTGAAATCCCCATTTTCGAGGGTCAGATAGATGCAGATGTCGTCGATAAATGGTTAAATCTACTAGAGGGTTATTTTTCTATTCATGATTTTTCTAGTCGAGAAAAGATTATTTTTGCTCTTCTCAAAGCAGCCCCTCACAACAAGGACTGGTGGGAAACCTACAGTGAGTAGAAGGATGAAAGTAAAGGCTCACTATTTTCAGCTATACCCACTTGGGATTCATTCCAAGAGGCCATCAAGGGGCAGTACTACCCTATTGAAAGCTATGATTATCAATACATAAAGTGGACCACGCTGCGGCAGGGAAGGGACCAAGGCGTGCCAGAGTTTACCAATATTTTCCATACCTTTCACACAAAGTTGGGTATCAAGTATTTGGAGTAGCATTTGATACTCAAATACTGTGGCTGCCTACACAGGTACATCCAGGAAGAAATGGAATTCTTGAACATCCCCTCGCTCAGCATGGCATGCCGATATGTCGTCAAGGTCGAACAAAATTTTAAACAGAAGAAGCGAGACTTTGGATCTGCGAATCCAAAGCAAGGGAAAGGTGCCTCCAAACTGCAAAACAAAGGACAAAGCCAAGGCAAGGTGGCCCAAGAAAACCCGCCAAAGTTGCAAGCAAAGAATTACACCGTGAAGCCAAAAAAGGACACAGGAAAGTGGTGTGAGTTCCATAAGAGCTCCACTCACAACACAAGTGAGTATCAGGCCAAACAGTCACTGGTGGCCAAGCTAAAGGTTTCAGAATTAGATGCATGTTCTGACTCTGAGTCAAAACCCAAGGGAAATGACAAAGGGAATCAGATTATCGATGTGGAGCCCAACGCCATCGTTGCCACCACGAAGATCCAGAAGGAGGAACCCGAAGATCCAGAGGAGTAGGAGCGTCTCTTCCACTCCCAGATGTGGGTAAAGGGCTCCCTACTACAGTTCATTGTCAATAGTGGGAGCAAAAGGAACCTCATTTCGGTAGAGGTCATGAAGTGGTTTGGCTTACCAACCATAGCACATCCAAAACCATACACCATCGGGTGGCTTCACTAAGGACGGGATCTACGCGTGAGCCGGTAGTGTCACCTTCCATACAACATCGAGCCCTTCACAGATGAGGTATTGTGTGACATTACTCCCCTGGAAGTTTGTGTTGTACTATTAGGACAACCTTACTTGTGGAAGAGACATTTTGTGTATGAATCAAGGCCCTGTGCTATTATTGTTACTTTGGGAAATAAGTTGTACAGGATACCAGAGGTAGCACCACTTACCACCATCTCTTTGATTACTGCAAAACAATGCAGTAAGCTCATTTCCAAAATCGAGAAATTTGTTTTCTTGATGTACACCCTCAAGGAATGGAGAATATGGTGGCCACGACCTCCAGACAGGGCCGCTCCACACGAAAACTACAGATGGACAAGGTCATGGAGGAGTACGAGGATATCTTCACCTCCCCCGCAGGGGTTCCTCTACACTGTCAGGTCAAGAACTCCATCGATCTGACCCCAGGTGCGCCACTGTCCAATGGACCAATCTATCGGTGCTCTATTCTGGAGAATGATGAAATCAAGAGGCAGATTCAGGAGCTGCTACAGAAAGGTGACATTCGTCCAAGTTCATCACCTTGTGGGAGCTCGATCATATTGGTACAGAAGAAGGATGGACTTGGAGACTCTGTATTGACTATCAGGCAATGAACAAAATCACTGTCCATAATAGGTACCCAATCCCATGGATTGATGACCTCTTGGACCAACTGAAGGGGGCAAAATATTTCAGCAAGATCGATTTGAAGTCAGGATATCACCAGGTACTGATCGAACCCTCCGATGTGTGCAAGACTGCCTTCAAATCCAAGGAGGGCCTTTTCGAATGCTTGGTTATGCCTTTCGGATTGACGAATGCTCCTGCAACCTTCATGAGGCTAATGGATGACATCTTGCGGCCATTCGCGAACTCATTTGTAGTGGTATACTTGGATGAAATCCTGATCTTCAGCCATAGTTGGGAAGAAATCCTCCACCACATCCGACAGGTTCTCCAGACACTGCATCAACACAAGTTGTGCCAATTTGGAGAAATGCACTTTTGGCATGACCCAGGTTCAGTATCTGGGATACATTATTGATGAATAGGGGTACGTGTGGATCCATCCATGATCCAAGTCATTTGAGATTGGCCATCTCCAACCACTCTGACAGAGCTTCGCAGCTTTCTAGGTCTTGCCAACTTCTACCGCAGGTTCATGTTGGGATTTTCTCATATCACTTGGCCCTTGAGTCAAGTCACCAAGGGAGGAGCGAAAGAAAAACAGAAGGCATTCACAGAGTTGAAAGATCGCCTCTACACAACATTAGTGCTCACATTACCAGAGTTGCAACAAAGATTTGAGGTCGAGACAGATGCCTCTGACTATGTTATTGGGGCAGTCCTCACTCAACACAGGCATCCAGTGGCATATCACAGTCAGACACTTTTAGACATAGTCTGGAAGTATCCCACTTATGACAAAGAGATGTATTCCATTGTGTAGGCCTACCGACAATGGGAGCATTACATTTTGGGGAAGGAAACAGTCATCCACACAGACTACCGACCCCTGCAGTTCATATAGACCTAAGGGAAATTAAAAAATGATCGCCATTAGAAGTGGTCCACATACCTGCAACAGTTCATTTGAATATCAAGTATAAGAATGGTAGCACCAATAATGTTGCAGATTGCCTCAGTCGACCACCGATGATGGCGTTCACCATTGTGCTCAACTCTTGTGGGCATGAGACTTCTGATTGACCACTTCTCTATAAAAGCGACCCAGAATTCGGCCACACATACTAGACACTCTTAGAGGGTCAGCATGTTCCATATTCTCACCTCCAGGATGACCTGTTATGCCACCTGGGTCACCTTTGCGTTCCTTCAAGCAAGTGTGCCAAGATGATTTGGGAAGCACACTACAGTCGGGTTGCTGGACATTTCGAGGTCGAGAAAACAATGGCATTACCGCAACAGTATTTCTATTGGCCGAATCTTCAACAGGATTTCGGGAAGTA
Organism: Pinus taeda; assembly: GCA_000404065.3. Classification (NCBI taxonomy): domain Eukaryota; kingdom Viridiplantae; phylum Streptophyta; class Pinopsida; order Pinales; family Pinaceae; genus Pinus; species Pinus taeda. The sequence continues at coordinate 169,500 of APFE031431762.1, forward strand.
CATCAGATCATGCACTGCCTGTGCCATTGCCAAACCGACTATCAAGAAGAAAGGCCTCTATACCCCCCTGCCTACCCCTAGTCGACCTTGGGAATCCATCTCCATGGATTAAATGTCAGACCTTCCTTCCACTAAGCATAGAAATGACTGTGTTTTTGTGGTCGTTGACAAGTTCTTAAAGATGGGCATTATGGCTACTTGCAAGAAGAATATCATAGTAGAAGCCACTGCTAAACTCTTCTTTGAACGAGTGTGGGTACATTTTGGGATCCCACAGTCTATCATCTCAGATCGAGATAACAAATTTCTCAGTACATTTTGGTCCAGTCTCTAGTCGATGCTTGACACCAAACTCACTAAGTCCACAGCCTTTCATCCTCAAACTGATGGCTAGACAGAGGTTGTTAATAGGATGATCGTACACATTCTACGCATGTACAACTCAAAACATCCACACACATGGGACAAGAGCCTCCCCTATGTTCAACACAGCTATAACCAGGATCTCCACAGCTCAACTAGCCACAACCCTTTTTAGGTGGGCTTGGGATTCCAGCCACTATGTCCCATTGATGTGGCCATGCCATTTATAGCTACTCACGTAGATTCGTCTCATGTCTAGTCCGAAACAAATAAGGCAAATAGATTCATTGATCACACCCAACATATTTGCCAGCAGGTCCACGACATTCTAAAGAAATAAAATGCCAAGTACAAGCAGCAACATGATCAACATTGGGTGCCACATAAGTTTCAGGTGGGTGACAAAGTCTGTTTGCATTTGAAAAAGGAATGCCTTATCGGAGCCTATCGAAAACTCAGACCACTCTAATATGGTCCTTACACCATTACCAAGGCTATGGGAGATAATGCATTTGAGCTAAACATTCCCCCATTCCTTGGCATGCACCTAATGTTCAATGTGGACCGCCTTCGGCCATACTTTCCACCATTACTAGACACATCCGACATTGCAGAACAACTCACACCGACAGAGTTAAATCCAAATTGCATGGAACAAGCTACAGTTGATTATATCATGGATACACAGATCAAGCACACTCACGAGTAGAATATCCAATTGTATCGAGTTGTCAAAGTAGGCCAACTCCTTCACCAGGGCAAGTGGCTCACCAGGGGCCAAGTTCAACAGAACTTTCCTCATCTCATGGAGGAACTCAATGCAATGGGGACCATTACTTCCTAAGGCGGGAGGAATGATCCAGGTGGATATTGGTGGCCACCTACCAAATCCACTTGGACCCACACCATTGTTTCTTTCAACTTTTCAGTTTCATTAATTGTAGCCCACTTTACTATTTTTAGCAATTTTTCAGGTCCTGAACTTCTGAAGTGGTTTTGAGGCCCTAAATGATGTTTTTTGGGAAAATTTGGAGCAAAATGGGTTCATGGATTGATGTTTATCTTCTCAAAGTTGTAGTTCTCAGATAGATCTTTCTAACGAGATATTGTGCACGTCAAATGGAGATCGTGTGCCGAAGTTACAACCCCAGGAAGTTGATGTACCAATTTACCCAAATGGTGCCCACTGTTTGGCGTTTCATCTTCTAGTGTTAGGTTTTGGAATGTTAAGGGTTTTCCATTGTTTCTCAACAATAAATAGGCCTTTGAGCCTCATTGTAAGACAGATCAGAGGCATGTAGTTGCCACATCTCTTCTTAGAGATAAGCTACCATTTCCCTAGCTGGTTTATTTCCAACTCTATTTGTAAGTATATTTCAATATTTAACATTAATTAAATGAAGTATTATTTCCGCTGCATCTCTGTGTTTATGGTTATCTCTATAATTTTTTGCATTCCTGTTTAAATCTGCATCAACCTATCAGAGCTAAAAAGTATGTCCAAAATCTGGGCCCATCAAAAAAGAATTCAGGATGATCATGCGCTGAGATAAATTGAGATTGAACTGGAGGTTTTTTAAAATGAGCTTGGTGATATATATATATTAGAGGAGCACAAGAATAAAATCACATCCCTCTACTCAGCCCGTGGTAATATCCTCGAATAAAGGGAAGACAAATGGAGATTGAGGAACAGGGCCATCTGGATACAGGAGGGGGATGCTAATACAAAATTCTATCAAAAGTTTGCTAATGGGAGGAAAGCTATAAACACCATTTCGCAAATGTAGGATGAACAGGGAAGGACAACAAACAATTTCCCTCAGCTCACCTCAAAAGCAAACTCACACTTTAAAAATGCCTATAGTGCCTCCAAGGAGACTAATTTAGCAGAAATCATTAGAGTTGCTCAGCTTTTACCTAGGTATGTGGAGCAAGAGGATGAGGAGGATTTGCTGCAAGAGGTCACTTTATGGGAGTTGGAGGCCACTTTAAAATGGTTTAGCAAGGAAAAAAGACCAGGCCCTGATGGTTGGTCCATCGAATTTTATTTGGCTTTTTTTGAGTTGATTGGTCCAGATCTTTTTAGTGTTGTGGAAGATTCAAGGGCTTCGGGACGCTTGAAAGCAGCCATTACCTCCACTTTCATTGCACTAATTCCAAAGACAGATAATCCGTCCACTTTTGATGAATTTCATCCCATTTTGCTTTGTAACTGTTTATACAAGATAATAGCCAAAATTATAGCAAACAGATTGAAGCTAATCTTATCAAAGCACATCCTACCTGAATAATTTGCATTCCTAAAGGACAGGCAAATCCATGAGGTGATTGGGACAGCACAGGAAGTATTACACTCTCTCCACAATAGAAAAGGCAAAGGTATGATAATGAAGGTGGATTTATCTGAAGCTTTTGACAGGGTGAATTGGCTATACCAGAGAATGCTTCTAACCCACCTTGGTTTCCCTTTCATCTTTATTAAATGGATTATGGGATGCATCACTAACATTCCTTTTGGTGTCCTGGTCAATGGGAGTGCATCCCCATTCTTCACCTCGGCTCGAGGATTACATCAGGGGTGTCCTCTCTCACCACTAATTTTTCTCCTAATCATGGAAGGGCTCGGTCAGATAATAACGGAAGATCGTAGGAGAGGAAGACTTAATGGTATAAAGATAATGGATGATTGCACGCTTACACACCTACTGTTTGTGGACGACGTGCTCGTTTTTCTAAATGGAAGCGTTGGGGATTTAACATTGATCAAAGATATTTTTTCATTATTTCAGAAGGCCACAGGGATGATCATTAATGATGAAATCTACTTTGACGGTCATAGCCTGCTCACAGCATGAAATACATTATGCTCCCCACAGGTTCCACTTTACACAGATCAAATTAGAAGAGAGGTTGAAATATTTGGGATACAAGTTAAAGCCAATAGGATACAAGATAACGGATTGGACTTGGCTCATTGCAAAGTTGGAAAAGAGGATCAACATATGGTACTTAAGATTCTTATCTCATGTAGGCCAGTTAACACTCATTAAGAGTGCCTTGGAAGCGACCTCGGTGTATTGGATGTCTCTAGCCTGGATTCCTTGAGCAATTTTGTCAAGGATACGAAATCTTTGCTGCAGATTCTTATGGAGGGGTAATCAACCTAGAATAATATATGCATGGGCAAGGTGGGATGCACTCACACTTCCAAAAAAAGGGGAGGTTGGGGACTCAAAAAGCTTGATGATTTTTCCTCAGCACTGGCAGCGAAGCTAGGATGACAATTAGTAGCTACAGACAGTTTGTGGACAAGGATGGCCTACTCGAAATATATCGCCCATGCTCAAGTACTAAATTGGATCAGAAGACGGTTAGGCTCTATATGGCTATTTTGATCATATGGAAGGTTGTCCTGAAAGCTTTGGATCCCATCCGATCTAGCATTACTTGGAAAATCCATTCAGGGAACAGAGTGCACATTGGGATAGACCCATGGATTGTATGCGGGAACATGCACAAATTACCTCCAGATCTTTTAGCGCATCTAAGGGAGAAAAATGTTACACACCTTTCTCATATTGCTAATGAGCTCAACTCCTTTTTACTTTAATAGGCTTGGAAAATAGATCTTCATCTCAAATTCCTCCTCTATGGCAGCAGATCTGGAGGGACTATACATGCCCTCCTGGAGGCTCATATCCAAATTATAGATTGTGATGACGAGATAATATGGGCTCTACCGAAATCAGGGAGATATACAACAAAGGAGGGTTACATTGTTCTAGCAGATTCGCGAAAGCCCCAAATCCTTGATCAGTGGTGGAAACACCTTTGGAGGCTTAAGGCGCCTCCTAGATCCATATTTTTAATGTGGTTCATACTGAGAAATAAAATCCCCACAAGGGATAACCTAATGAAGCAATCTATCTATGGCCCTCACTGGTGTCATTTTTGCAACATGGATGGTCAATCTTCTTCCCACATATTCTTGAACTGCCATGTTATTTGCAATTTATGGAATCTTGTGACAGCAACTGTCCCCTCAAATTGTAACTAGTAACTGGGCTCTCTTGTTGATGCCTGGAACCTTTGGTTTTCCTCTGTCATGCTCCACAAATTGAGAAACCTCCCCTTGCTGTTTTGCTAGTGTCACGCGGAATGAGTCGATCTTGCGGACAAGATAGACCTTCCTAGAATCTAATGAAGACCTAATGACAAACAAACCAACCAGACACTATCTTTCTCTAAATGCACTTTATAAATAATGGCAAACAAATTTGTTTAAGGCCTACCTCATGTCCAACGCAAGTTTGGAGATGCCTTCGCTCCTTTGATCTAAGTAAGTTCCTTTGTCGCAAACCTGCAAGCACAAACAAGGCGAATGATTAAATAGCACCTGAATATCCAATATTATAAAACAAATTTAACATGAAAGTCAACGAGTCCATGAAACAAATAACATGAGATACTTGTTGAGAAAAATGAGCATGATTGTATTAATTCAAAAGGAGAAGAACCTTACAACCTTTGCCTTGACGATGCATAATCTCCTCCTAGGGTCCAACAAGAAGTCTCCTCTACTTTGACAAGCTTCACTCACTCCCTAATGAAGCCAAAAGGGTATGTAATCTCCCCTCGTAAGCTCAAATAGGAATTCTTGATTTCACTAGCATTTACCCTCAAAAGTTCAGCTTCTAACCTCCCTAGCCACTGACCCAATGCCTCAATTTATAGTACAATGGAGATCAGTTGCTAGCTCCTCCTTCAAAGGGATAGCTCCTCTCAATAAGGGATTAGTTCCTCCTCTCATGGGATGCATGAACCACTTGGAGCGAACAATCCACGTAACAAATGCTTCTAAAAAACTCTAGAATTAACCCAAGATGAGTTTTTTAGGATAAAGATTGCGCCTTTTGACTTTTACATGGGTACACACCCTCCCCTTTACATACAGAGCATATAAGTACGCAGATATCCTGAACAGAAGGTGCGGGCCCGCAGGCAAAAGTGAGAGAAAGTGCGGAACCAGAGTTACATTGCTTTTTGATGTCTTTCTCTCATTTCTAAAGCTTGTTTTGAAGAACTGAGGTTTGAGACTTGCTTAGGAAGCTGGTATAGGTGGTGATAGACCTACACCGACTGAAAATAATCAAGGTGACGATATTTTTGTGTAACAGGACAAAATAAGTGAGAAATCTCTTACACACCAAGCCAACAAGGTACTTCGACGCATGGGTTCATTTTTACACAAGCTTGAACCATGGAGAACTTTGCTTCGATTCAGTTTCATGTTTACACAAGCTTGAAACGAAAAACTATGCTTGAATAAGTTTCACATGCTCCCTGTATAATGATTCAATTGAGGTACATGCCCCCCAAGCTTCATTGCATTCAACTAGGTGGATGTAATGAAGGTTCACTTTCGAGATCCAGGAAAGACTCAACTAGGATTTTACAAGATCTCAATTAAAGACTCGATTGGGAAAAGGGAGTTTTTTCATTTTTTAAATCCTTAAGTCATTTGTTTCATTTTTTAACGAGGTTGACACAAGATCAAGAAATCTCCTCAAGACATCTTGATTCATTTTTTTTAACGAGTTTGACACAAGACAAGGAACTATGCTCCATACTCCTTGTTTCATTTTTTAACTAGGTTGACACAAGAAAAGAATGATCCTTGGTGAAACTGTTCATAGACCATATGAGAACAGGGCTACCAAGAGGTCTTCACTAGATGGAAGGACCACGCTCTAGGAGGAATATAGGTCATTGGGTACGAATGAAAAATCGGGTCCCAATGCCCCTAGTACATGATGTACTAGATAATCTGCATGATCATCAATGGAGGTGGAATGGGTAGCCACATAATTGACGTGTGGAGGGGAAGGTATTGCTGGCAAACAAGATCTGATGGAGGATGATGGTTGCAAAGGAGGTACTTGGTGACTAAAGAATGAAAATTAATCTATAGTCACAATTCTTCCGTCATGTGGAAAACAAGCCACATGGAAAAGAGAAGAAACAAGAGCTCCCATGACATAAATATAGTCACGGCCAAGGAGAATATTGAAATCGAATGCACCTTGGATGACCATCATGTCTATATAGATGGTTTTACATCCCAAAGTAATAGGGAACTTCAGAAGGATCCTTAAGGGTTGATTGATTCCTCTATCGTAAGCCAACATATTCTGGGTGATAGGCACAAGCTGTGGGGAGCCCAAAACTTGCCAAGTAGTGGAAGACACAAGGCTAACAAATGCACCTTCATCCAAGAGAGTGACAGGTACTGCCATATTATAGGCATGTACTGTGATCTGGAAAGGCACATAAGATGGGAGGCGGAAAGAAGTCAAGTGACTCCAATCGAAGGAAATGACAAAACTACTTGGTGGGGGTATCATATGGTTTCCCCCATGCCCTATAGGAATAGAAGGACTCTCTGAAGTAGCAGGGATAGGAGGGTCACTTTTGGATTCATGAGAATCTGAAGAAACTAGAAGAACATGAGCAATATGATTATTATGCTCTTCCGGAACAGAATGAACAACTAGTGGCGAGACCAAGTCGACACTCTCTTCAACCAATGGTTGGTCAGGAACAGACATAACACAGTCAGGCTTAGGAAGAGAAGGATGGGGAAGAGATGAATCCAAGTCAATAACTTTACCAATCTGGGGAGGATCAAAAGAAAGCCTCTGATAACCAACTAGAAGGTGGGGTTGAGGAGCTGTAAGGTTTTCCAACACTGTAGAAGCTTTATCCATGAGAGGACAAAGGTGAAGAAGATGTTCGCCTTCACATAACCTATAGGGGAATCTAATCTTCCCTTTCTTATTACCACTACTAGTTGAAGGTGTAACATCGCAATGAACTTCAGAGGTCAATAAGGATGGTGGAATCATATCTTGAGACCATACTTCTAAGATCTTGGAAATACCAGGGAAATCTTGAAGGACATGCCTCAGTAAGCACAATCAAAACAAGCTTAACAAGGTTAAAAAAATAGCAAATGAAAAGATACACTGGTCTATTCAGGAGGCAGGGCTATAAAAATTAACCCTACAGGAATCGCCGCAGGTGCAACACTGACAACATGAGATGATCACCAATCATCACAAGGATAACACGTCAACTGAGCGATGTCATCGCATGGGTACACCTATTCTCAGTGACGGTCCGATTTCAAGAATCGTCGCAGCTATATGAAGAGACATCCGTGATGTACAATGAGGGTAAAGAGAACATGAGTGATTTGTCACAACTATTAGGAATTAAACAATGATGATCTCAATAAAGAGGGAAAACAAGGAAAAAACAATGGAAAGACACCAGGCTTATCACTCAGACAGTGAGGTGGACCAGAAAATCTACTCAAGTGATCCAAAGCACTGATGGTTTAATCCCAAAACAAAGAAACACTATGTAATTCAATCGAAAAGAACAAGAGAAAAATCAAGAGACAACACACAAATAACTCCCCAGTGGAGTCGCCAACTTGTGATGCAGGTAAGTTCCCTCTATGGATAGAGACAACGCCTCTAGCCCTAGAGTGGGTCTAGTCATAGCAAGACAAAGAGAATAGCTAATTCCTTAAATAGTTATCGTTGAAAAGGCCTACCTTATACTGGTGTTTGATGAAGTCTTCGTCATGTCGCTTCAACTATCACTTTCTTCTCCTTAATGAATGATTCACCTGAAACAACATATGGAAACGAAAAAACACAGAATAGAGCACAACAACGAACTATCTACTTATAGATTCAAGGAACCATAAGCTATCAACATACATTTTATACATGATATAGGAAATAACTATTGATTGTATTAATATAAAAAACAATAAAGCTTACAACCATGACTTGACGTTGCAAGCTTCCTTCAAGGATCCAATCAATATGTCTCCATAAGCATTCACTCTCAAAGGTCTCCTAGAAATACTGATGACTCTCTCTCACCCAAAAGCACAAGTATGAAACTAAGGCAATCACAAAAAGGTTTCCTTCTTACAAAACCAGTTTACACTATCAATCTACAACATGAAACACTATTCTCATACCTCACAAGCTAATTCTAGGCTATCAATAATCCAAACTATAAGCTATTAATCCAACAAACCAAGAACTAGCTAACTACTAACCAGCTGATCATAGCCATGGAAGATGCTTTTATAAGAGGAGGAGCTT
>APFE031431762.1:192323-214220 GCA_000404065.3 Pinus taeda
GAGGATAACCACTAGAAAAACAAAATAAAACTAACTGAAAGAGAAAAAGTCAAAATTTTCAAAAATTTAGCAGGGTACGCAGGTGCAGAGCTTACCCAGGTGCAGGTATGCTCTGTGCACAAAGTAAAAGTGCATACAGGTACGAACTGTGATACATGTGCAGACTGCGGACTTCGACCAAAGTAATGAAAAATAAAAAAACAAAGCTAAATCCACTAAGTCTACCCAAAGCCACACACAACAAGCCAAAAATAGAAACAAAATGGCAAGTTTCTCAAGTCAAAGAAAAACGAGGAAAACAATCAAGTCCCCAGTGGAGTCGCCATTTTGTCACGCGGAATGAGTCAATATTGCGGACAAGATAGACCTTCCTAGAATCTAATGAAGACCTAATGACAAACAAACCAACCAGACACTATCTTTCTCTAAATGTGCTTTATAAATAATGGCAAACAAATGTGTTTAAGGCCTACCTCAAGTCCAACGCAAGTTTGGAGATGCCTTCGCTCCTTTGATCCAAGTAAGTTACTTTGTCGCAAACCTGCAACCACAAACAAGGCAAATGATTAAATAGCACCTGAATAACCAGTATTATAAAACATATTTAACATGAAAGTCAAGGAGTCCATGAAACAAATAACATGAGATACTTGTTGAGAAAAATGAGCTTGATTGTATTAATTCAAAAGAAAAGAACCTTACAACCTTTTCCTTGACGCTATACAAGCTCTTTGCAGGGTCCAACAAGAAGTCTCCTCTACTTTGACAAGCTTCACTCACTCCCTAATGGGGCCAAAAAGGTATGTGATCTCTCCTCTTAAGCTCAAATAGAAAGTCTTGATTTCACTAGCATTTACCCTCAAAAGTTCAGCTTCTAACCTCCCTAGCCACTGACCCAATGCCTCAATTTATAGTACAATGGAGATCAGTTGCTAGCTCCTCCTTCAAAGGGATAGAGTCCTTCTTCAAAGGGATAGATCCTCTCAACAAGGGATTAGTTCCTCCTCTCATGGGATGCATGAACCACTTGGAGCGAACAATCCACGTAACAAATGCTTCTAGAAAACTCTGGAATTAACCCAAGATGAGTTTTTTAAGATAAATATTGTGCCTTTTGAATTTTACAGGGGTACGCACCCTCCTCTTTACATACAGAGCGTATAAGTACGCAGATATTTTGAACAGAAGGTGCGGGCCCGCAGACAAAAGTGAGAGAAAGTGCGGAACCAGAGTTACATTGCTTTTTTGATGTCTTTCTCTGATTTCTAAAGCTTGTTTTGAAGAGCTGAGGTTTGGGACTTGCTTAGGAAGCTGGTATAGGTGGTGATAGACCTACACCGACTGCAAATAATCAAGGTGACAATATTTTTGTGTAACAGCTAGGTTATCTAGATAGTTCACAATCTTTTAATATTCCAAAATACCCCCCCTATGGGGACTATCATTGTTGCCATGATCAAAGAGGATTATGACCTTATCCCTGATGATGCCCCCCCCCCAACACACGGAACATATCTCAAGAACAGATTGACCCCAACAGGCCCTGGGCATATTTTGATGGGGTTGCACAAGAAGAAGGTTGTGGTGGGGGAGCTATCCTGCACATTTCTGAGAGGCAATCTTACACCCTGATTATGGGTTTAAGAAGGGGAACAAATAACTTCACAAAACTTTCATTAGATTTTTATATCATTCGCTTTGCTTTGGAGAAGAACTACCATGCATTACAATTGTTTGGTGACTCTAAAATAGTCTACGATTGGTTGAATAAAAGTTCTTATTGTTGGTCTTTCTCATTGAGACACATACTTGATGAAGCATTAATATTGATATCCAATTTTGACTATTTTTCATGTAATCATATATACAGGGAGTGGAACTCAGAGGCTGACCATATTTCCAAAGAAGGTACGATCCGGGAGCAGGGAATCTAGCTGATCAGTGAACAGATTGATGGATAACTCTACTAGTGCTATCACAAGCCTTTTATGGACATTTTGGACTAATCATTGGACATTGATTTCAAATTATTGTACATATTTCTTTTGTTGTTTATGAACTGATATACGGCCATTTATATGATTGGCACAGTACATGTTTTTGGAATTATCTGTGTAGATTATGATAATATTTACAATGTTGTTCCTTTGTTTTATTTTGGACTCTTCTCTCAGACTCTGATTGGGCTACTACCTCCCTACGTGGATACAGATAGTGGGTTGTGATGCTTCTTGGGAAGCGGTTATCTATCGATAGAAATATTGAAACATGCATATGCATCTACAAAATGTAATTTCTTTTTTATTAATGAAATTACAAATTTTTCCATGGGAAAAAAAATGGGGGAAATTGATAGGCCAAATCTGGTAATAATAAATTGATCAATAAATTAAATAATTTTTTCAGAATTGGCTACCTTTATTGGAATTTCTTCCAACCATTAGTGAATTAATAAGTTGTTGTAAGGATATATCTATGTTGCTTTGAAGAGTGAGGAACGATCTCACCTATTATTTCCAGTCAAAATTGCTCAAATGGTTATTCAATGTTGACCAACTATAATGGAAATGCAGGTTTCCTTTGTCTTCCAACAACAGTTTGACATATTTTTCACTTCCTTGCATATTAGTGTGCATCTTTGAACAAGGTTGGCCAATAATAGCTAGCATGCAGGATTAAGTGCTATTGTATCTCCTCCAAAATGTCCACCAACTAGTCCATCACGGAGTTCCTGCAGAACCTTTTCTGCCTCAGATTTTTCAAGGCACCAAAGTAAAACATAATAATTATTCCTAAACAAAACATCATTGATGATTTCATATTGCTTAGCTTTTAATATCAAATCCCTTTCTCTTTTGTAACTAAGCTTCATAAGGGCATATCCATTTTTCAAATAAAAGATGATATCAACATATTTAGATTCAATATTGTTGAGGTTTACCTCACATATTTGTATATCATGACCTAGATCTTCTGGCGCTAGTAAGTTGGATGCTTAGTTAACATTATACAAAAACCTTAACCTCTAACAATTTTAGCTGGTCTAATTTTAGTGTCATATTCTTGCAGCGTAGTCACCCAATTTGCTCTTTTCTCACCTAATTCTCTTTTCATTAGTAAATTTCTCACAAATAAGAATGGAACTATTACTTTAGTGTGAGTTTTAAGAAGAAAAGGTCTGAAATGTTTTATTGATTTGAAAAAGCCAAACACCTACTTTTCAACATCTAAGTAATTTAATTTAGCACCTTGCAAACTGGAGCTAAAGAAAGAAATTAGTGCTTCAACTTTCTCATCATTGACTTGTGTCAAAATCGCTGCATATGATGTTTCGAAAGAAAAAGTATATAAAATAAAATGATTAGAAAAATTTGGAGTTTCTAAAGAGGGAGCACTTATAATTTCTTGTTTAATAATATTGAAAGCTTCATACTCAGTATGTCTCCATTTAAAAATAAATTTTTTCTTGATCTTAACTTGCAGGGGTAAAACAATTCGTGAAAAGTTAGGAACAAATATTTTAACAAAATTTATCTTACCTAAGAAAGATTGCATGGATTTTTTGTTGTGAGGCAAAGAGATTTCATAAATTTCTCTTATCCTATCAGGATATATGTGAATGCCATATTTAGATACAATAAATCCAAGAAATTTACCTTCACTTAAAGAAAAGAAATATTTCTTTGGATTTAGAGAAATTCCATATCTTTTACAACATTCAACAGTTTGTCCTAAGTCCTTTAAATGGTTATTGCGCTTATTTGAATATACAATTATGTCATATAAATAAATGACCATAGTTTTATTCACCAAACCTTTGAAAGCTATATCAACGACTCTCTGAAATGTTGCGCTAGCATTGATTAATCAAAATGGCATCTTTTGATAAGTGTATGTTCCCCTTTTGGTTTTGAATGTGGTCTTTAGCTGATCATTTGGATGTACAAGAATTTGATTGTAACCTAAAAATCCATCTAGAAAAGACATTAACTCTGAGCCTGCAACTAACTGTAGTATTTATTCCATAGGAGGTAGTGGAAATTTGTCCTTCTCACAAGCTTTGTTGATATTGAAAAAGTCTATATAAATTTGAATATCACCATTGTTTTTCCTGACTCAAACTAGGTTAGAAACCCATCTTGAATGTCTGACAGGAAAAAATATTTTGGGCTTAAGAAGTTTATTTAATTCATATTTGATTTGATTTTCCAAATTCGGATGAATCTTTCTCAACCTCTATTGTACAGGCTTTTCGTTGGATATCATAGGAATGGTATGTTGAATAATGGAAGTATCATATGTCTTAAGATCATCATAATTCCAAGAATAAACTTTTTTATAAATTCTCAACAAATGAATGAAGGTTAATTTTTCATCGGGTGTAAGACTAAGACCTAGATTAATATTTTGTGGTTTAAGATCAGTTCAAAGATTTACTAATTCAAACGTCAATTTTTAACTTTGAAGCTTTGAGTTAGTTGGTTTCTTGAATTTGTCCTTAAGATCATACAAATTTTCTAGCTTAACTACCAATTTAGGTATGGGATTTACCCTTGTCTTTTGCTTGATCTAGTTATCGTGTTGGTCTTCATCTATTATTTGGTCATCATATGAACCTTCAAATGTTAAAAAGTTTATGATATCTGGATCGTCATTAAAAACTTGCCGATTGGTGATATTATCGGGAATAGAAGGTCTAAAAATTAATTCTATAGAAAATAGGTTAGCACTATAATCTCCTGGTGGTATAAGTTTAGATGTAATGTTAGCTAAAAGATCAGAAATTACATTCTGAAGTCTTGGAATTGGAGAAATGTTAAATGCTAGGAAATGTGAGGTGAGGTCTTGGACTAATGATTGATGATGTTTTAAATGTCCAGAAAGACAATGAATAGTATTCCTTACCTATTTGATTACAATCTCTGAATCTCCAAATACTTGAAGGTATTTGATACCGAGGCCTATGGTTTTATACAATCCTTGAACTAATGCCTTATACTCAGCAGTGTTATTTGTGCATTCAAATTCAAGTATGCATGCCAGCACAATTTTCTCTTCTTCTGGGATAACTAATATGCAACTTGCCCCAACTCCATCATTAGATTTAGATCCAACGAAAACTAATTTCCAAAATAAAGATTTGGCTATAGGTTTATCTACAAAATTGATAAATTTATAATAATTTGTTTGGGAATAATTTTCAATATGTGATGCAACATAATTTTCCAAAAAGGGTGAAGTGTGTCCATTAAAATTCCCCAAAAATGATTCAACTGAATAATTTCCAATGATATTATTATTGTATGTAACAGACACATTTTCTCCTTCCAGTTTAGTCACAATATACTTTAAATTTTTCTCATGGTTGACCCTTATTTGATTTGACTTACTATTGTAAGGAAGCCACATATGAGACAATTCTATTACGAAATAACAATGAAGATTTTCGGACCAATCACTACTGAGGATCAAGCCGTAAAATTCAAGAATATCAGCAATAAGAACATGAATCTCTTGACATAATTTCAGGTTTGATGAGAGTCTAATGGTAACCACATTAATTTCTCATATTACTTCAACTTGTGTTTGATCTAACTGTACAATGCAAACAACAAATTTCTGGGATAAAACATTCAATTTTGCACAAACTGTATTTGGCATAATGTTGGATGAAGCTATAGAGTCAACTAAACAATTGTGCAATTATTATTAAAGACTTCAAAAGTCAAAATAAAAGGAGGAGTATGGGATTTTTATCTACCACCAATTAAAGCAACATCATTTGAACTCATTTTATCCAATGAAATATTGGGAGGGCTACCCATTTCTTAAAAAGCCTAGGAAATTACAATGGTAGGAAGAGGAGTGTCAGGGACTACTTTTAATTATTTGAGCAATAACTTATGTTGGTGTTTTAGCTTGCTAAGCTCATAAAATGTGATATTAGATCTGGTCTTGTTCATGTCTTCGACAATGTTCTATTCCATATCATCACAAACTACTAAGGTTTTGGCTGGAGGAGAAGAATTGGATTGAGGAGGAGATGTCTGAGTAGACTTGGGAGAATATTTCTTACCCATTCCTTTATCTTTGACAACAGGAGTTGATGATTTATGTTTTTGACTTGTTTGTGGCAAATCAATAGTGCTCTCGATTCTGGTAGCGACAGGTAAAGCTTCTTCTTCTTCTTCATTATCTGACAAAGGAAGAATGAAATCCCACATTCCATGTATTTCAACTATCTCTTCATCATCAATTTGTTATTCAATTGTTGATACTTCTTCTTCATCCACATCTGATTCAAAATTTGATATTCTATTTGGAGGTTTAGGATCAAAGGGTGGATTTCTTTTAAAAGGTCTAAAAAGTTTCCTAGAAGAACTTTTAGCCACTTGTTTGGTAATGTCAACCATTTTATTGGACATGGTTTTGAGTGCCTCTTGGAGACCTTCGTGATCAAAAGGATCTTTAGGTGTATTCTTCTTGGATTCATCCTTGAAGGCAACCTTTTTGGATTTTCTTTCCTCTAATTCATTTTTCTTTTCTAAAGCTAAAATTCATTTTTCCATAGATGTAGCTTCTTTCATGTTTTATACCAAGGTTGGATTGGAAACTCTATCAACAGAAATACCTGCATTTGAGAGAAGAGCATAAATGTACCATTCATTTTGAACTTCAGTACTTGGCCTAGATTCCCCTAGGATTTTGTTTAATAATTTTTTAAAATGTGAATTGAAGTCCTTAATAGGCTCTCTAGATTTAGCTTTCAAATTGGAGAGATCATTAAGTAGAGTAACTGTTGAGTGGTCATCTCAAAACTTGGTTAGGAATTGTTCTTGGAACAAATTCCAATTATTAATATAACAATATGGAAATTAAAATTACCATGACCCTACTGATCCTTGTAAAGTATAAGGGAATAATCATACAACTGTGTCTTCTTCTATGACTCCATTTATATTTATGGATAGCATCAATTTGTTTATGTGTTCTTTGACAGGAAGCCCATCATCAAGATTTAATTTTGCCCACCATTTTTCTGGATGAGCACATAATGGATGTAATGATCCTACCATTTGAATGAATCCTAGATATTTCCATGGTATTTGAGCCATTATGGGTATCTATGTGGAATAAGTTGCACCAGTGGTTGAAGGTGATTGGGTAGAGGAATATTGTTCTCCTGTACCAGTGCAAATCACGATATGATATGGTGAGGTGGATGTCTGGGTTTGTGATGAAAATGATGGAATGGATGTGGGAGTTTGTGGTGATGGTGAAAGAATCTCACTATGATTTTTAGACTTGGATTTCTTAGTTTTCCTTTGAGGAGGATGTAGAGAAAATTCAAATGGAGGAATTCCAATTTTTTCACTCTGTGATCTAGTTAATCTTAGAGAGGAAGGAAAATGTAAAGAAACACTTGCTTGAGATAATTCATATTCTTCTTGAGACAGAGAAATTCCTTGTAATTTATCAATTAAAGACTCAACTTCAGGAGTTTCCACAGATGAAGGATGATCTGATTTATTTCGGGAAACACAAGTGGATTGTAAAGAGTTTTTCACAACTTCATTGTTAGGATTTGGAGATTTAGAATGTGAACGAGAATTTGGAGGTGTTGGGGAGGGATTTTTAATCTTAGAATGGATTTCCAATTTAGATTTTCTTTCCATTCACATCCCTGGCCCTTCTAGCACCAAATTTTTGAAGCCTTGAAATTAGCTGCGACAACATGGGGGATAACCACCTGGTCCATACCTTGAAAACAACTCCTTTTTCATTTCGTGTAGTGGCTCCAACTGGGGATAATGGGACCAGTTTCCTAGAGATTATTGATTTGATAATGATGTTGGGGTGATATAAGGTATAATTAAGAATGATTTAACTAAAAATGATATAATTTAAACAATAAACACATGCATCTACTAATTCTATTATTTATCTTACAACATATTTACTTGAGAATAATCTAAGATATGCCATCTACAAAGATGTCTCAAAGCAACTTGTAATGAAGATTATTCTACTTCTAAAAGAAATTAAATCATGAATGATAATTGTTTTGGCTAAATAGTTAGATAAAACAATTGCAAAAATTTTATTGCATATAGTAATTGTGTGTGTATTCGATAAGGAATTAGAGCTAAAACATCATACAAAAGTGAAATAATGTAGAACTATAACTCAAATTTCCTACATAACACAATATAATAAAAAATATTGCTAATTCATAAATAAAACACGATCATAAGATAAAAGTACCATTTATGAAAGGTCCTGCTCATGGGCTCAACAATATTAATCCACTTTCTTCTAATCAAATACACTCTAAGAGTACATAAGTGCAAGTTTACTAGAGTATGCTTCAATATTCAAGAAAATTAGATCATGTTCCAATTATCTCATCAAAACATTCACAAAAGTACAAAAGTTCAATCTCTTGCAAATTGTTTTTGATAAAATTATGGACCCCTCTCTATATGCATGAGAGGGATTTAAAATACTATAATAAATGTTTCGAAAATAGATTATTACAAAAAAAACTGAGTTTTCAAACAACCTTCCTCAGAGTAAGAAAAAATAAAAACTAAAAATAGAAAAAAATTCATGACAAGCTTCTTCCAAATTGAATTATCTTAGTTTGCCACTTGATCCTTGAGATTGTAGACATCCATCATTGGTTTCACCTAGGGTGGTTGGCCGATTGTAGATTTTAACTGTCCTACAAATATGACATCTTAGAGCACTGGCACAATTTTTTTTGTAGAACTAGTTAATCATCGTAGAGTCATCCACTGGGTATGTGGTTTTACCAAATAATGTCACTATGTCTCCCCATCAATTTTGGACAACTGTTTGATTGCTTCTTCTTTGGTTTGAGCTATTTCTTTCCACTGTTGTTCTAGTTGTCTGATGTCTAGGAGAGCCCATGGTATGCATTCTTTAACAAGGTTGGCACTGTGAATATTTTCATTCGCTACCTCAATTATGTTGTTTGTTGTACCTATTGTTGTTGTCATTTCCCTTTCTACCCACTTTAGCTGTGTATCCCAATATGCAAATAGAATGTCTTTATGAGATTCTTCTATATTTGGTAGATAAACCTTTCTTCCATCATCAGATTCCTGTCAGGCAATAAATTTTGAAATATTTTTATGGATTTATTCATATTCAAATTTTAGATAAATCACTTGTTTAGTCAATTTATTACTTGTTTTATAGTAGGGATTGATCTATGAGATCTTTTTGCAAAACATCTCTTGTTGTTGTGTCAATAGGGAATTTAGCTTGATTGACTTTTTAATGAACTTGTCTGTCTAAGGGCTATCTTTGAATCTATCTACCATGGCCTGCATTTGGAAAATATGTGTCTTTCTATGACATGCTTGTTTGGTGTTGTAACCTCATTTGCTCAAAATCCCCTTGAAGTTGAGAAACCTGCTATTCTTCTTGTCAATTAGTACTATGTTTCTCTTGTTCCAATTATTGTTCTAGCATTTGTATTCTCTGTTCTTTTTCTTTAAGCAACAATCAGACTTATGTTGCTTTATCAATGGTTGGAGTGACATAAGCACTTGGAAACTGTGACAACTTTGTAAGGTTCTCATATGGATCAACACGAGTGTCTTCCCAAACAACATCCATTCATTCATTCTCAAGAGTTGTAACAGTCGTTGTATCTAAATTCCTCTTCTTTGTTTGTATTTTTACCACAACCTATGTGTAGGGCTATAAAAAATGTCAAGCAGAGGTATTTATTCAATTTTTAAGAAGTGGGGAAGTCGGGTTGACCTCAATATATTGAGTATTTGTGACCTATTGCTCCATTCTATCTGGATTTCTCCCTGTTGAGTCTGTTTCGGGGTCTAAAATCGAGGTGTCTCCTCAAGAATTGTGCCTATTTGGAGTTTTTGATTGAATTTCTCCCATTCCTTGTCTCCGTCAATAACTAGAATCTTCCTTGTTTTAGATGATGTGGAGCCAACCTCCGTATGTTTCTTGGCCAAGGCCTATTCAGCTGTTTCCTCATTATTTCCTTATTTATTTTTCTCAAAACCTTTATTGGGACTTTATTCTCCATTATGAGATTTTTGCTCTGCATTTTCTAACTCCTGAGTTGATTTTTCTTGTGTTTCTTCATCAAAATTTTCCTTAGAAATTCTCTCCAGACTCATGCTAGGAGTAGGTTCTCTTATTTGTTCAATTTTTAATAGGTTCAATGGGACCTTCAACAATATTTTATTTCTGTATACATGAAAAGAACTGGTATCATCTTAACTTAATTGTAGCGATGCTAAATGCAAGACCTGTGCAAATGATTCGGCTGCCTGAAAGAGGTCATTAAATGGATCCTCTTCATGAGTAAACTATCTGACTTTAACCATGGTAGTGAAATCTTTAGGAACTTTATTTGGCTCAAACTATCGACCTACAATCATGGCTAGTTTTAGAGATGTAACATTATCTATTTCATTTACTATGTGCCTATAATCATGTATATGAAAGCACAACACTGTAGTGGAAAGGTTGGCCAAATAAGATTTTTCATTTCCTTTAGGGCTTTGATTAAACCATCCTCTACTGTCTGGTAATCTATCTCTCGTGCAAGTAGGTCATCTAGAACATAATATGGGAGGACATGTGGAGTTGCAATGCTCCCAAAAGTTTGATATAAGTGAATGTTTCTCCACCAAACCATCTTGCGACTGAGAATATTCCTATCTTTGCCTCTTCGGAAAGCCTGGGGGCCATTTTATCAAAAATGGTTTCATAAATGGGTAACAAATACCATGGGAAATTCTGCAAAAATGGGAACTGAACTGGGATTCCCACAAGATTTTATGATACACATGGATGGGGAGAGGGTTCTGTGTAGCCCACTTCCAACCCATGTTTGGAAATCATGAGAAAAAATAAATGGCGACCATTACATAAGCGCTCATATAAAAAGGGGGGATAGTTCTTGATGAGATATTTCTCTTTTGCTTGTATTCCCTAATAGCCATAGCTAAATTATCTGACACAATATGACTCCAATTCATAATCATTGCGTTAACTACTACATCAATCAATGGAATCCACTCTATAGAAAATTTGGTACTATTAGCCTTCCTAAATTTGGAAAAATGTTCAAGGAAATATTTATCATAGACCTTTTGAGGCTCTCGTAGATGGTACATATGGCGCAAATTTTCTGGAATGAAATACCCCATAACCTCATGTCTTGAATTTTTGAAACTTCTATATGAAATATTCACATTATCAATTACCCATTTCACCATATCTATGTATGGTGATATCTTGGGCCTTGCAGCTATTCTGTGTATAAATTAACATGTTGCCTCAAAGTAGGAATCTTCAAATGATACTTTAGTATTAGATGTCGCCTTAGTTTCCAGTGGTCTCAGTTTTTCTACATCTAGTAAGTTATACATGGCTTCCCATAATGTGGTTCCTCCGTCTTTGTTGCAGGTGGTATCGGAGAAGAGTGGGGTCATGTCTGATTTCTCAAACGTATTAGATTTTCCTTTCTTCGCCATCTTTTCAAACATTGTTTCCTTTGGAGGTTCCCTAAAATTGAGAAATGGATATTATCAGATAAACACACAAAATGAAAATGACATTGAAAATGCAATGATATAGTTAATTCTGAAAGATGACAAGGAAGAAGCTTTTTTTTTTTATACAGATGAAAGATATCAAATCGCGTTGAGCCATTTTAAATATAAATGCCATTAAATCTCATTAATTATGCACTAAGATTTTTTCATTATTTCCTTTATGACTCATTTAAACCATCGCATCACAAATTTGTAAGTGGTACTTTAATTTGATGCGTTAAATCATGTGATACCAATTATGCGATCACGATTAATGGTAATTATCACAATTTCTGAAATCACAACATCACAATATGGTTATGTTTTATTTCAAATTTATTTAGTATTTTTCTATATGCGATACAAGCGGCATACCTTTTATCCTTTTGAGCACATTTCGTTTGAATGAATAATTATTGCATAAATTAGTTGTTTACTATGTGCTAGTCGTGATCTAAGTTATAACATTTTTCACATAATTCCATTGGGTCTGGGTCACATCACATTTTGCAACTTTCATGGTTCACAAGTTTGGCCTTTGTGTAAAAGCCGTGATGCAATAAGAATTGGACTTGTCATGTCTCAATATCACAAATCACATATCCTAAAGGTTTTTCTTGTTTGTGCTTTTATGAATGTCGCTATGCAATTGCAATAGATACTTTATTTTGTAAGAAATGCTTTAAGACTTAGTTTTAATGAGAGGTTTATTGATACCATAAGTATACTATGGTGGTCTCTTTTATCACAATTCATGGATTTTGATTGTCCATTAACCTTTGTCATGCGAGGTCCAATGATTTGTGATTAAGCGAGAAAGCCTAGTCACAAAGGGATTTTGGCTTGATATATTAATTTTATTCAAAATTTTATTTCTAATAGTTCAAAAAGAAGGAAGCTCTCATTTGCTAAGTTATTTGAAAAATTTTAAGGGGTCCCCATTTATTAATAGAATATTAACTATTAAATCAATAAATAGTGGGGTTTTTGAATATTATAGTAAAAGCTAGGCCTATTGACCACAACATACCCACAAACATACACTATTGGGTGGATCCACCAAAGGCGATATCTTCACGCCAGCTAGTTGTGTCAACTTCCCTACAACATCAAGTTGTTCACAAACAAGGTATTTTGTGATGTTGCTCCCCTTGAAGTTTGTGATGTTTTATTAGTTCAACCATAATTTTGGAAGCATCATATAGTGCATAATTCTAAACCTCATACTATTATTATTACTTTGGGTAGGAAAATATACAAGATATTGGAGGTAGCCTCGCCTACCAGCATTTCTTTGATTTATGCTAAGGAATGCAGTAAGATCATCTCTTAGACTGGGAAATTTTTTCTTTCTTTTTCCCTCTCAATGTAAGGGGAAGATCATGGCCACATCCATGACCCCCATAAAGGGTTCCTCCACACAACAAAAGATTAGATAAGGTCATGGAATAGTCATGGACGTCTTCTCCTCATCCATGGGGGTACCCTTGCACTATGAGCTAAAGAATTCAATCGATCTAACTCCCAGAGAACCTATACCCAATAGGTCAGTATATTGTGGCTCTCTTCTAGTAAATGAGGAAATCAAGTGTTAGATCCAAGAGTTGCTACAAAAAGGGCACATCCAACTAAGTTCCTCACCTTGTAGGAGGCCAATTGTACTTGTACAAAATAAATGTGGGACCTGGAGACTCTGTATTGATTATCAGGCACTGAATAAAATCACACTGATTGAAAAAAATACCTAATCCCATGGATTGATGGCCTTCTTTAACAATTCAAGGGGTCCAAGTACTTCAACAAGATTGATTTGAAGTCTAGATATCACCAAGTTTCAATATCACCCACAGATGTATGGAAGACCACCTTCAAATATAGGGATGCCTTGTTTTAGTAGTTGTTCATGTTGTTTGAGTTGAAAAATACCCCTGTAACATTTATGAGGTTGATGGATGACATCTTGCAACATCTCACCAAATTTTTCATGGTTGTATATCTAGACGACATCCTCATCTTTATAAAGAGTTGGGAAGAGAACTTGCAAAATATTCAACAGGTCCTTCAAATTGCGCAACAACACAAACTATGTTCCAAATTGGAGAAATTATACTTTTGCATGAACCATGTCTAATATCACGACTATATAATATATAATTAAGGTGTGCATATGGAACCAAATAAGATCCAATTCATTTGGGATTGGCCTACATTGACAACATTAACAAAGATTAGCATTTTTTAGGCATAGCTAATTTCTATTAAAGGTTCGCGTTGGGGTTCTTTCATATCACTTGGCCTTTAATTCAAGTTACCAAAGGTGGAGTGAATTTTTTTATTTTTTTTTCTGGTCTGATTCACAACATAAGGAATTCATTGAGCTGAAACACTACCTTTGATTTGTGCTACATTTCCAGACTTGCAACAACCATTTGAAATTAAGACAGATGCCTCTGACTATGCTATTAGTTCTCACCCAACAAGGGCATTCAATGGAATATTATTGTGAGACACTCTCTTATATTATTCATAAATACCCCACCTATGATAAGGACATGTATTCTATCATGCAGGATTGCTGGCAATATTCTTAGGAAGGATACTATCATCCACACAGGTCACCAACCTCTTTAGTTTATGTAAATACAAGGGAAGTCAGAGAACGATCACTGTCGTACTCTACAACAATTCCATTAAACATTAAATATAAGAAGGGAAGCACCAGTAACATTGCATATTCCCTCGGTCAGCACCCATTTCTAGCATTAACCACTATTCTTAACTCTTGTGGGCACAATACTTCTAGATGGCCACAACTATACAAAAATGATCCATAATTTTTTACCACATACTATATGTTGATCGATTTCAAACAAGTACTAAACTTCCTCCTCTAGGATGCACTGCTATGCTACCTGGGGCACCTTTGTGTTCCTTCAAGTGAGTGTTGCAAGATGATTTGGGAAGTGCAATACAGTCGAGTCACATGACACTTTGGTTTGGTTTGGAGAAAATAGTGGAAACACCACATAAGTATTTTCATTGGCCAAAAACTTGACAAGATGTTGGAAAATATATCATATCCTGCATTGCCTATGCCATCGCCAAGTGAACCATTAAGAAGCAAGGCCTGTACACTCCTTTGCCTACTCCTAGTCACTCTTAGAATCTAATTCCATGGACTATATATATGGCCTTCCTTCTACCAAGCATGGTAATGACTATGTATTTTTGGTCGTTGATATATTTTCTAAGATGACTATATTGATTATTTGCAAGAAGAGTATCACAATAGAAGACATTACCAAAATCTTATTCAAGTGAGTGTGGGTACATTTTGGGATCCCACAGACCATTATATCATATCAATATAGTAGGTTGCAAAGCACATTCTAGTTGAGAATTTGGTAATTATTGGAAAACAACCTCACCAATTCAACTGCATACCATCCCTAGAATGATGGCCAGGTAGAGGTCATCAATGGGATGATAGTGCACATACTATGCATGTAAAACTCCAAGCATCCATGAACATGGAATAAGAGTCGTCCCTATGTGAAATATAGCTATAACAAAGCTATCCATAGCTCAACTTGCCATAACCGCTTTCAAGTGGGTCTGGGATTTTAACCATTGTGCCTCATTGATGTTGCAATGCCTCTTGCAACTACACAAGTAAAATATGCGCATGTTTAGTACGAAGATGATAAATCTACTAGGTTTATTTAACACATTCAAACAATTCTCCAGTAGGTTCATTATATCCTGGATAAATCTAATGTCGAGTACAAACCACATCCTGATTAAAAGCAGGTGCCACATAAGTTTCAAGTGGGCAAAAAGGTGTGGTTGCATTTGTAGAAGGAATTCCCTACCAAAGCCCATCGAAAAATTCGGCCACTTTGATACGAAACTTACACCATCACCAAGGTTGTGGGTGACAATGCTTTCAAGATACATATCCCCCTACTCCTTGGCCTGCAACCAATATTCAATGTGGACCACCTTCGGCCATACTTTCCACCATTGTTGGACACATAAAATATTGTTGAGTAGCTGACACTAACAAAGCTCAATCCAGATTGCATTGAAAAATCCACAAATAATTGGATCATGGAAAAATATTTTAAGAACACTTTTTAACAACGGATCAAGATGTATTAGATTGTCAAAGCTAGCCATCCCTTGCACTAAGGAAAGTGGATCACTAGATACCAAGCTCAATAGAAGATTCACCATTTCATGGAGACACTCAATGCAATGGGGACTATTGCTTCCTAAAGGGGGAGGACTGATCCAAGTGGATATTGGTGGCCACTCACCTATTTCACTTGGATCCCCAACAATTTTTTTATTAGTTTCTTAGTTTCAGCATAGTTTTCTGTTTTGACAGTTTTCTATTTTTGGTAGTTTCTGGGTCGTGATGTTCCAGAGCCATTTCAAGGCCCTAAACATTTTTTTTGGAAAATGGGAAACTGTGAGTGTTTAAATAATATTTTTAATTGAAAGTTGTTTTCCATATATAAACCTTTCTAACAGGCTATCATGCACACTAAACGGAGATTGTATGCCAAAGTTGGGACCATAGGAAGTTGATGTTCTAACTAACCGCATCAGGGCCCATATCTTTTGTTTCTTCATCTCCTAGGGTTAGGTTTTTGGATGTTTAGGGTTTCTCAATGTGTCTTCATAATAACCTCATTAAAACATATTTTATAAGGCATGCAACCATAACATCTCTTTTTAGAGATAAGCTATCATCATTTGAGTTAGTTTGTTTCCTTTCTGCATGTAAACATTTTTCAACAATTGTTATGTTTTAATTGAAGTTATGTTTTGTTGGATCTCTTTATTTCTATTTAAATATGTATTTCATTTCGTTCCTTCACAAATCTAGATCACATATTTCCCAAATAATATCTAAATGTGTTTATCGTTCTCACCATACAAGTTTGTTTACACAGATGGAGCACTATATCTCCCTCCATTGTGTTATTAATGACCTAATGGAACTTTGAGTGGGAGTGTTATACTTGGATAGGGAGCATTGATGATGGTGGAAATGGCTTAAGAAGTCCTACGGGGGGTACATTTTTTAGAGATGGTTTATGAAAGTCATATATTCTCACCTCGTATTAGAAACTCATTTTTTGTACACATAAATAAGTTTCACAAAATAAGTATAGTTTAAGACTTTATAATGGGCTTCAAGTAATTGGAAATACAAACAGAGTGCATGACCAATTCCTTTTTGAACTAATGTTTTATTTATTATCAAAATAAGGATATTAGATTGAAATTATTAATGGTTCACCTAGCTATTTGGTTGGAGGTCCCTCAATGAGTTTGAAAAGCATAGGTGCTTGATCCAGGCTATCTTTTGTTTATAGATGCATTAAAATAATTACATAAACATTTTGTAACTTAACCAAAGAGAAATTTAAATGTGCACATGTGAGAAGAAGAAGAAGAATATAAAGAGACAAGAATACAATAACTTGATAATGGAGTTCGTCCCTCCTGGACTATGTCTTCGGGCCCTGCTAGATCAATGGGGAGGCTTTCATTCATTGAAAATGGCATCAAAAGAAGTTATATTCATCAGTTACAAAAATGGAGCATTATACCTCCATGCTGAAAAATGCCCTAAAATTAGAGAGATCTATTGCAAAAGTAACACCACCGTTGGATTCCCGTTGCCAAGAGGTGCAAAATCGATATAAAACATGGCCAATTCTGATATTGGACCAAAATCACCCTCCTGCAAAAAAGATTATGCTTTCCTTGTCTTGAAAAATGTGCCTACTGATCTCCTCCCCTTGCTCTGGTTAAAAGGCTGAGTTTATATCATATTCCTGGTGGAGTTTCCAAGAAATTGATTTGGGTGGATTGGTAAAAGCATTAAAATAGTGTGGAGGTGGTTACGAGGTCAAATCCTACCCCTCCACAAATACCCTTCTACAGTTTTTTTTATAACCCAATAAGTAACATATACAAAAAAAACCCAACCAATATAGTTCTTTTAATAGATATATATTGAAATGTTTTGTTGGGTAGCAGGCCCACCATTTGGGAAGCCCACACCCATCCCCGCACACCATACAAACTTCATGTTAACATTGGTACAACACTTGATATGCAGGCGACGAAAAGGGTGGGGTGTTGGGTGGCGGGACCACATACGTGGCCACCTACCTGCATCCCATGGCCCATTATATGGTATGTCGGTGCTCTTTTGGTGGGCTATATACATAATGGCTGGATTATATATATACGGTGGCCCATAATATTCCACCATATGTGTTAACAACCTTCCACATGAATTTTATTAATGGAGTTTTTTTATAACAAAATGATTTTGTTATATAACGTAATTCGTTCCAATATATTTATATGGCTCGAGATTTTGGGGTTTAATATATATTATATATAATATATATATATATATATATATATAATATATATATATTAACTATTTTCTTTTCAATTTTGGTTAATATACAAATATATTTGGTTTTGATATGATTTATATAGTTATTTTTTATAACTATATTAAACCATTTTTGTTATATGGTTTTTTAACCCAATTTGATTTTTGTTGCTTGTGCAGGTTTAGGAGGCCACTAGAGGGATGCCAAGTGTCAAGCTGCCATGTGGATCCCACATGCTGACTAGGATGCCATGTGGCACACTGTGGGCCCCATTTTTCCCCTTGCCATACCAAACTTTGAAGAGCCCCATTTTTTGCATATGAGCTCAGATTGACAAACTGTTCATGCCAGTACGATCAAGAAGATGAGCTCTCTCAATTGATGCTACCAAATTCTCTTTTTTTCCATTTTGAATCTCAAGCCTTGTCCATCCCCTTAGTGTCTTGAGATCCTCCTGGATCAATCCTCCCCACTGGGGAGCTTTTGGTCCTCCAAAAGCATTAGCACATTGTCAATCTCCTGCATGCGAATTGGTACATTCTTGCACACATGCATACCACACATGACTCAACAACCCCTCCTTGCCAAGAGTTCATAGCACAAACTCATTGGCCAAGGATTACATAAAAAGTAATTAATGCCTCAAATACTAATAAGGAAAGGCCAAAATATCATCGTTGCATCTTGAAGTGATGGGAAACACACCATCATTTTTACATTGCAACGTATGATTTACAATGGTGACCATAACAAGCTACTACCTTAAAAAAACCATCTTAACAAAGCAGACCATCATGAATGGTGCAGATTCATCTGTTGAACATGTTCATGTTTCGTCTCCTCTAGCGATGTTTTCAGAACGTGGAGCATCATACACGTGGTTTGTTGGTGTTCCTCTTTGTTGCAATGATCACAACGATTCTTTCTCCTCCAAACTTTTGGGGTTGCCTTGGGGCGCCTCCCCTTGGTGTTTCTTCTAAAGGTGTTCATGGAGCCCTCACTATCACTGGATTTTGGGGAAGGAATTTCATCGTCTGTTGTTGGTTGGTTACTAGCTATATTGTAACTTTCCCCCATTTCCTTTCTGGTGTGTATCCAATTCTTGCATGGTGCGGCAACTCCTTGACTTTGATGGGGTTTATGATGCCTTAGCCTTTGATGTCGAGGCCCCTTCCTTGATATCCCATTTTCTTCATTAATTTGGATCCAATCCCTATAGTTTGGTTTTCAAAAGCAGCAAATTCATCATCATGAGAATCATCTGAAATTGGAGAATTGATTTTTACCTCCAGATAGCTATGTTGTGGTTGTTCCAAGGCCTCATCCTTGGCTTGCAACTCATGTAGTAACCTTTGGTTTTCATCCCTCGCCTCCTATAGAAACCTCCTTAGTTCAACATTCTCTGCTTGGATAAGGTGGTTGATCTCTTCAAGTTCTTAGAGTCCTGCTGAGGGAAGTGTCCTTTTTATTATATCGGTTGAAATCCTAGATTCATAACTAGAATCAAACCCCAAATCTATGGGCCCTCTTATCATGACCCCCAGGGCTGCAAACTTCATCTCATCACCGGAGTCAGACCCCAAGTCAACGGGCCTACCTCGTGCAAATCCCGTAGCTGTGATTTTCTTATCTTCCTCTAACTTGTAATCTTGGCTTTACTGTATGGTGGTGACGGCCTTCTGTTTCCCATTTTTGTCATTCCTCTCAGGTCTCACTTGAAGGTGCAGCTTCTAACAATTTTCTTCATCATGCCCCTCTTTTCCACAATGTGTACAATAGGGCTTTGCTCCCCTTCTCTTGACTACTGTCGTTCTCTTTGATTGGTCATCTCTGTCATATTTTCCCCTGTTCTCAATGTGAATGGCCTTTGCACTAGCCGCATCAATGTTGGTTAGTTCAAACAATAACAATGAATGCCTAATATAATTATGTAACGATCCAATGCATTTAGTTACAATTTCAACTGTATCAAGTGCAATACCCAAATTTAGTGCTTGCTTCCTAAATTCTTCTATAAAACTGGCAACATCCTGACCTTTGCCCTGCCTTAAATACTGCCAGTTCATTAAATCTTTTTGTATGTAACCCAATGAATAAATTTGTGCTTTTAATGCAGAAATGAATCTAGGCCAAGAGGAATAAAGATTACCCGCATCCTTACTACTTTGTACTTTTCTCTCCCACCAAACGAGAGCAGTGTTAATTAATAGAAAAGAGGCCAACTGAATCTTTGCTTCATCCTCCACAAACTGCTGAATCTTGTAGTAGATCTCAATCTGCCTAATCCAATTATTAAGTTTTTATGCATTGCTTTCACCATTGTACATGGGGAGATCAAATTTAACATCTAATTTTTAAAAGGGATTCTTAGATGTATCTTTTGAATTTCGATTATCATTATGGTGAGAAGAAGAAGAACTTTCACTTGTAGAAGGAGAAGGAGGTGGATCTCCTCCATCACCTCCATGTACTGAACCTTGTCCTTCTGGAGTTTTCCCCTTTGCATTTTCCAGTTTGTCAAGCTTTGCAAACAACTTATTAACATGATCTGCTATCATATAGAAAGTCTTGTGAAAATTTTGCTACTCATCATATCGAGTCTCGTCATCTACCATGTTCCTTCTTCGATGTGCACGCCCTGCCTCGGGATCGAAAGGTTGTAACTCCCCTTCGCCTCTTCAGAGTCTATTTCTCGTTAGCAGAAAAACATGCAATTCACATCTAAAAACACCTGTTCTGGTTTCACTTGATCCATGCTATATTTTTTTTATATACGCATTAAAAGAATTACATAAATAGCTTGTAACTTAACCAAAGAGAAACTTAAATGTGCACATGTGCGAAGAAGAAGAAGAACATAAGGAGACAAGAACTTGATAATGGTGTTTTTCCCTCCTGGACTACGTCTGCGGGCCCTGCTCGATCAATGGGGAGGCTTTCATTCATTAAAAATGGCATCAAAAGAAGTTACATTCATCAGTTACAAAAAAGGAGCATTATACCTCCATGCTTAAAAAATGCCTGAAAATTGGAGAGATCTGTTGCAAACACTGACACCACCATTGGATTCCCATCACTGAGAGATGCAAAATCGATATAAAACTTTCCCAGTTCTGATACTGGACCAAAATCACCCTCTTGCAAAAAAATTATGCTCTCCTTCTCTCGAAAAACATGCCTACTGATCTCCTCCCCGTGCCCTATGTAAAAGAATGAGTTTATATCATATTCTTGGTAGAGTTCCAAGAAGTTGGTTTGGGTGGACTGGTAAAAGCATTAAGATAGTGTGGAGGTGGTTAGGAGGTTAAATCCTGCCCCTCCACAAATATCCTTTCACGGTTTTTTTTATAACCCAATAAGTAACACATACAAAAATCCCAACCAATATAGTTCTTTTATTGGTTGGCCCACACCCATCCCCACACACCATACATACTTTATGTTAGGAGTAGTCTACCCAGGTGGAGGAGTTGCCCGGTTTCCATTTCCGCCTAGAAAAACCTTTGGCTCCGGTTGCCGGCAATTCCTCTGCCCTCCACCAACCTTCGCGACCTACGCCCAGCTCCGCCACCCTCTGCATTAATATCGACAACTAATAGGTTCCTGACAGAAATTCTGATTTCCATCTCGTTTTATCATTGGGAAGTTAATTCACCATGGAATTTGAATTCAGAAATAACCTGTGGGCTACTCCCTCACCAATTCCTCCGCTTGGGTAGACTACTCCCTGCCATTCAACTTCACATCACACAGAAGCCAATCCCATCAATCCAGTGAACACTCCCGCCGTGGTCGACCACGTAGACTCTTTTACTTATGTCTTTCTCTTGCAGGCTTGCATTCGGAAAAATGATTTGGCAGAGAGA
>APFE031431762.1:214240-268422 GCA_000404065.3 Pinus taeda
CCAGGGACCACATTTCATAAATTTTCAAACTGAATCCACAAATAACATCAGTCAAACATCAATAATTTATGCATCAACCAATCACCTTTTGACCAATCAAAACTTAATCAAAATAAACACTTCTCTGATGACTGTACCTAGATCATAATAACAGTAATCACACCCCACTTCTGAACCTAGAACACTGTAGCAATAAACAGAAGGAGCTAGAACATAAATCAAGAGATGTACACTACTTCACTATTCAAAAACCTGCGTACAGATCTATAAATTCATTCTTTCAAACATTCAGATATTAGTTAACCCAGATTATCAGATTTATAGATCAAGCGTGCGCACATATCACAGATCAAAATCATATAGAGATACCACTATTCCAGCCTTACAATTTTGACCCATCAATAGAACTTATCCTTCTCCTTGTACTCGGGTTCCTTCTTCATTCAGATCTAGATCTACACCATAACCCAATCACAGTATTCCAGATCTAGCACTTTATCAGATATTCAATAATTCAGAAGATGCCTTGCCAAATGATCTCCTTCCTCTTTTATAGCCTTAGGCCTTTCACAATACCATGGACCAAAAACCATAACAATTCAACACCATGGACCCAATACTTGGGATCAACACTTTTGGATGCAATACCACGGACCAAATCCATAGGATCAAAAACTGTCCGACTAATACCATGAACCAACCATAATATTTCCCATGTGCGTGTGCTTTTCTCTGCATGAAGGTGCGTGCATGAAAGGAAATTTTCTCTGCATGAACGTGCGTGAAATTTTCTCTTCATGAAAGGAACGTTTCTTTGCATGAAAGTGTGTGAACTTTTCTTTGAGTGAAAGGAACTTTTCTCTGCATGAAAGTGCGTGAACGTTTCTCTGCATAAAAGTGCGTGAACTTTTCTCTGCATGAAAGGAACTTTTCTCTGCATGAAAGTGCGATAACTTTTTTCTTCATGAAAGGAACTTTTTTTCTACATGAAAGTGTGTGAACGTTTCTCTGCGTGAAAGTCCGTGAACTAGAAAATAACTTTGCTGCACTATAATTTATCATCTGAGATGAGTGGGTTGCCATCAAGTACAACATATGTATCATAATGCCAGCAATTTCCCCCTTTGGACTTGATGGCAACAACAAACAATCACTCTCCCCCTTTGACATCAAGGGCAAAGGGGCGGACTACCATACTCCACGTGAGTACCTGCTGAAAACTCTATATGAGCTCCCCCTTTGTATATGCTCTGTGCTGAAATGCTGTATGCAAAAAGATGTTCTACAAGAAAGAACATGACTCCATACATTATACGTAACCTTCCTATCATCAAGACTCATACATACATCCATCTCCCATCCAAGTGGGAATACACAAGATAGAAAAAACTCATTCATCCCAGGCATAGTGGGGAAACCAAAATAGGTCGTTACATGACATAGAGACAAGAACAACTATCAGCAAAATCAACCTTCAGACCAGCACACATTGATCTACTCCACCAAAAAACTCTTGAGAAATCAAAACAAGGACTTCTAAGATAATGCCAACAATTTTTCATTAAAAGAATATATGCTCCCCTGAACATGTGCCAGATGATCTCTGATAGACCCATTCGACCCACATAGACCGAAAAATGTACGTGTATCCACCTATGTACAACAGAAAAGATTCAACGGCAGGATGATGCATCAACAACCCCCAGCTTTTGTTTGAGGTATTCAAATGTCTCCCTGGGCAATGGTTTGGTGATTATATCAGCAACTTGTTCCTTGGAGGGAACATACTCCAATTTGACCTTTTGTTCCAAAACTTGTTCCCAGAGAAAATGATACTTGATTGGTATGTGCTTGGTCTTTGAATGCATGACTGGGTTCTTTGAAACGCTGATTGCAATTGTATTATCACATAAGATGGAGATAGGTGGAGTACAAGTGATTTGAAAATCCTGCAAAGTTTGCATCATCCAAAGGAGTTGTGTGCAACAAGATGCAGCAGCCACATATTTTGCTTCAGCTATAGATAAAGCAATCAAACTCTGTTTCTTGCTGAACCAAGATACTAATCTAGAACCCATAAAGAATGCACCACCACTAGTGCTTTTTCTGTCATCCACGCTTCCATCCCAATCTGCATCTGTATAAGCATGAAGAGTGAGATCCGTATCTCTAGGATACCATAGGCCATAGTTTTGAGTTCCTTGAAGATACTTGAAAATTCTCTTTACTACCTGAAGATGAGTTTCCTTAGGATTTGCCTGAAATATTCCGACCATTCCTCCTGCATGCATGATGTCTGGTTGGGTACCTGTTAAATAGAGAAGACTTCGAATCATGGACCTATAGGTTGGTTGATGCACTGCGGTTGATTCATCATTTGCACTGAGGCTGTATCCTGTGACCATAGGAGTGGATACTGGTTTCGAATCTTCCATGTCATACTTCTTCAAGATCTGCTTGAGATACTTGGTTTGAGATAAAAAGATACCACCTTTATTTTGTTGGATTTGTAAACCAAGAAAATATGTTAGTTCTCCAAGCAAAGACATTTCAAATTCCTTTTGCATCACCAAGGCAAAGTTTTGACTCATAGCTTCTTCATTACTTCCAAAGATGATATCATCTACATACACAACAAGTATTAGCAATTTGTTATTTTCAATTTTTATATAAATATTGCTATCTGCTGATCCTTTTAAAAAACCTTGTTGATGAAGGTATTTGTCTAGATGATAGTACTAAGCCCTTGGAGCCTGTTTGAGACCATAAAGAGCCTTCTTTATTCTGCATACAAGATTTGGATCATTACTAAGGATGAATCCATCTGGCTGCTCGATGTACACTTCTTCTTCTAAGTCTCCATTCAGAAAGGCTGATTTCATGTCCATTTGAAATACTTTGAACTTCTGAAAGCTAGAGAGAGCAAGGAACATTATGATGGCCTGAAGTCTAGCAACGGGAGAAAAAGTTTCTTCAAAGTCTATTCCTTCTTGTTGAGCATACCCTTTACAAACAAGTCTGGCTTTGTTTCTAATCACTTCCCCATTTTTATTCAACTTGTTTTTGAAGATCCATTTTGTCCCTATGACATTCTTATCTTTTGGTCTAGGAACCAACTCCCAAGTGTTATTCTTTTCGATCTGCTCAAGTTCTTCATCCATTGCCTTGACCCAACATTCATCTTTGCATGCCTCTCTTACATTTTGTGGCTTAGTGGAGGAAATTAATGCCAAATAGCTTGAAGCTTCTGCAATTGTTCTTCTTGTTTGTATTCCAGCCTCTTTTGCCCCATAATTTGAGATTCTGGATTATTCTTTTGAACGTACCTGGATGGAGTATTTTCTTTTATCCTTATTTGTTCTTCAGGCTCCTCATGGGTTTCTTCTTCATAGGTTTCTTCTTCATCATGAATCTGATTTGATGTTGATGGATAGTCCTCATTATCTTCAAAATCTTCAGATCTTACCTGCTTAGGAGTGTTTTCTTCTTCATCAACCACTACATCATTAATTTCAACCATTTTTCCAATCCTTTTATTATAACAGTTGTATGCTTTGTTGTGGGGAGAGTAACCAAGGAGAATGCCTTCATCTACTCTAGGTTCAAACTTGCCAAGATATTCATCAATATTTTTGATATAACATTTGCTTCCAAAAATTTTGAAATATTTTACCGAAGGAGTCTCACCATACCAAAGCTCATGAGGGTTTGAGTGTTGTTCACCCAGACATTTATTTTGTTGAGAATAAAAACTGCAGGAAATGCATCTTCACCCCATAAAGTTGCGGGAGTTCCAGACTCATCAAGCATAGCACGATCCATTTGTTGAATTGTTATGTTCATCCTTTCAACTACTCCATTTTGCTGAGGAGTCCTAGTTGTAGAGAATTCTCTTCTTATTCCATGTTCTTCACAAAAATTGAAAAATTCATTTGAGGTAAAGTACCCACCTCTATCAGACCTGAAGCATTTAATTTTGTGATCTGATTCGTTTTCAACCAAAGCTTTGAAGGATTTGAATTTTTCGAAGGCTTCATCTTTGTGCTTCATCAGTCCTATTCAAACCATCCTTGAATAGTCATCAATGAATAATATAAAGTATTCTTGTCCTCGAGGTGACATTTTCCTAGATGGACCACATACCAGTATGGACAAGCTCAAGTGGCCTGCTAGCTGATCCTTCCTTCTCAGGGAAGTTAGTTCTGGTTTGCTTACTAAACTGACATGACTTTCATATTGTATTATCTGGAATTTTTATGTTTGGAAGACCATGAAATGCCTGGTATTTGCATGCTTTCCTTATCTGTGAGAAGCTTAGATGCCCCAACCTCCGGTTCCATAGTCAGTGTTCATCATTCTTGCTCAGATAGCATTGTTGTTGTCCTTCTTTGAATATGTATAAATTATTTGGAGTTCTTATGCCTTTGATCACTGTTTCTCCTATATCAAGATCACGAACACTACATTCATTTGATCGAAATATTACCTCAGTTCCTTGATCGCACATCTGACTGACACTCAATAGATTATGTTTTAATCCATCAACATACATAACATTTCCAGCTTTGACCTTTTCTTTCAACAGAATAGAACCTTTACCTTTTATGAGCGCAGGGGCATCATTTCCAAATGAGACCTTCTTCTCCTTTTCTAAGGCACTATATGACTGAAGTTTTTCCTTATCACCTGTCATATGTTTTTAACATCCACTGTCGATGTACCATTGATTTTCTTGCCCTTCCGCATATAAGGCTATACCACATCTTTCTGCTTGGAGTTCTTTCATTCTCCATGTTTTGGCACTTGAGGCTTGTTCCTTCTGGGTTGTTTGCCGAAACATGCTCCTGCATTCAGAATCTTCATGACCAAATTTGTTACAAATAGAACATTCAAATTTTTTTTCAAGAGCAGAAAAGTTATTGTAGGTTCTTTTCATGATCCCAGTCATACTTCATTGTTTTTTAGCTTCTCTAGTCATGATTGTCTTATAGGCAACACATTGAGCTACTTTGTGACCAAAGTTATGACAAAAGAAGCATTGACCATTGAAGAAACTCCTGTGATTATCAAATCTACCAACCAAACGATTGTAGTTTCTACTGTCATCCATTCTTAAGGTAGATTGAGAAGATTTTACCTGTGGCTGATTGTAGCTTTCGTTCATCCTTAAGGTGGATTGCCCCCGATTTACCTGGTAATTTTTGTTTATTCTTGAGGTAAATTGTCCCTAATTTACCTGGTTATCTCCATTGGACCCTTGCTCACTCCTCCTTGTTGCATCAAGATAACTTTTGGAGGTGGATGGTTTCTACGCTTGAGATGTTTCTTGATTATATCCCAGACCTATCTTGATTAGGGGAGAATGCTACACATTGATAATCTCATCTAGAGTTTTAAATCCTTTAACAAATCTAAGATTAAGAGCTTTTGTTTTCTCAATCTCTTTTCTAAGTCCCACAATTTCACATTCTAACTTTTCATGATGTTTTTCCCTTTTAGCCAGTTGAAATTGCAGAGTATCAATATTCATATTTTTCTCTTCTAAACAAATTTTGAGTTTAGAAATCTCTTCATGAAGACCTTCTTCATCTATAGCATCCATGAAATCATCGTCTTCAAAATCCATTAAAAGTCTATAATTATTACCTCGTTCATCTTCATCACTATTTGAGAGTCCATCACTGTCTTCATGAGTGTAGTAGCTTTTCTTACTTACATTCTGTTTCTTGTTCCATCTAACAAGTTCCTTACCTTTGTCAAGCTTGTCTTTCTAAGGACTCTTGGCAGCATAGTGACCGACTCTTCCACAAGCAAAGCATTTGAAGGGTAACTTACCTCTGAATCTTCCAGCACCCCATTGAAGGTTCTTGACAAAATTTGATTCTTCCTCTTCTTCTGACATATGTACTGACTCATAGTAATCTCCTTTGCCTGAAGCCTTGAATGCAGCTTCTCTCCTGTCTAAAGGTCCTCCTTTCCTCATTTCGTAAGCGGTTAGAATTCCGTGTAGCTGTGACATGGTAATTTTCTGTAGATTCTCCTTTTCTTCTGTTACAGAAACTTTTGATTCAAACTTAGGAGACAAAGATCTTAGAACCTTTTCAACCACAACCACCTCTTTTATTTCTTCACCCAAGTTTTTCATACAATTAACAGTGTCATCTATTTGTAGGAAATAGTTAGCCACACTTTCATCATTGTACATTATGAGTTTTTCATACTGAATTCTGAGGGTTTGAGGTTTTGCTCGTTTTACCTGTTCATCTCCTTCATAGCTCAGAACGATCTTGTCCCATATTTCTTTTGCGGTTTTATACTGCATAACCTTGACGAATTCTGATTGAGATAGACATCCTAATAGAGTATTGACATCCTTTGAATTTGTTTCAAACTGCTTCTTCTCAACCGGATCTATAGGAGTTGCTGATGGAAAAGTGTACCCTGTATCTATGATATCCCAGACTTCTATACCAAGAGATTGAAGATAGGTAGTGATTCTTACCTTCCAATAGATGAAGTTGGTCCCATAAAACATTTTTGGCCTGATTGATGCTTCTCTCTCATAGTTGCTCATGATGATAGATCTTCCTTCAAGGGATCAAGCTTCTTCTGAAGGACCCGCTCTGATACCAATTGTTGGAAATAAAACTAAGAGGGGGGGTGAATCAGTATTATCTGGTCAATTATTTTCTTTTTCAAACCCATAACATATATGCTACTACAGATAAGGAAACCCGCGTATACCATATAGATTTATAATTTAAAATATTATACAGATGTTGAACATTAATCTGTGCATTAGGATCATATAAACAGTAACCAAGAATAGAAAAATAGAGGAGAAGAAAATCACACACAAGAACACAAGATATAAGGTGGAAACCCAATGTGGGTGAGAACCACCTGCTGAAATATGTCTCTATCTTTTTAATTAGAAACTTCTTTTTACAATGATTCTGTACAGGTGCAGTCCTTTACCAGTACCCAGGCTACTACCTGTAGAGAGCTACAACCCTCTCTCATTTTCTAGCTTCTCCTAGAAGGGAGCCACAACCCCCTTAGTTCTTGTACTAGTTGAGATACTAGTACGCAGGCTGCTACCTGCAGAAGACCACAACCTTCTCTTCCTTCCAGGGACCACGTTTCATAAATTTTCAGACTGGATCCACAAATAACATCAATCAAACATCAAGAATTTCTGCATCAACCAATCACCTTTTCACCAATCAAAACTTAATTAAAATAAACACTTCTCTAATGAATGTACCCAGATCATAATAACAGTAATCACACCCCACTTCTAAACCCAGAACACTGTAGGAATAAACAGAAGCAGCTAGAACATAAATCAAGAGATGTACGCTACTTCACTATTCGGAAACCTGCATACAGATCTATAAATTCATTCTTTCAAACATTCAGATATTAGTTAACCTAGATTACTAGATTTATAGATCAAGCGTGCACCACATATCACAGATCAAAATCATATAGAGATACCACCATTCCAGACTTAAGATTTTGACCCATCAATAGAACTTATCCTTCTCCTCGCGCTCGGGTTCCTTCTTCATTCAAATCCAAATCTGCACCATAACCCAATCAAAGTATTCCAGATCTAGCACTTTATCATATATTCAATAATTCAGAAGATGCCTTGCGAAATGATCTCCTTCCTCTTTTATAGCCTTAAGCCTTTCACAATACCATGGACCAAAAACCATAACAATTCAATACCATGGACCCAATACTTGGGATCAACACTTTTGGATGCAATACCACAAACCAAAACCACAGGATCAAAAACGGTTGGACTAATACCATGAACCAACCATAAGATTTCCCATGTGTGTGCGCTTTTCTCTGCATGAAAGTGCGTGAACGTTTCTCTGCATGAAAGTGCATGAAATTTTCTCTTCATGAAAGGAACTTTTCTCTGCGTGAAAGTGCGTGAAATTTTCTCTGCGTGAAAGGAACTTTTCTTTGCATGAAAGTGCATGAACGTTTCTCTGCATGAAAGTGCGTGAACTTTTCTCTTCATGAAAGGAACTTTTTTTCTACATGAAAGTGCATGAACCTTTCTCTGTGTGAAAGTCTGTGAACCAGAAAATAACTTTGCTGCACTATAATTTATCATTTGAGATGAATGGTTTTCCATCAAGTACAACATATGTATCATGATGCCAACACCACAAATCACTCGGAGAGGATTTACATTTGTCACACATTTACACAACACTCTCCTAAACGTCTATGTGAGATGTGGGAGCCTGGTGGACACTCGCAGAGTTTTTGATCAAATACCTGAACGTGATGTATGCTTGTGGACTGTGATGATTGTGGGTTATGCCAGGCAGAGAGTAGCCCATGAGGCTTTAGGGTTGTTCTTCCTCATGCAGCGAGAAGGCATCCAACCCAATAAGTTCACATTCGCCAGCATACTCCCTGCTTGCACCAACTCTGCAAACATCGGAGAAGGACTGGACATTCATGAAGATATCAGAAGAAGTGGATTTCAGAATGATGTATTTGTGGCTAATGCCCTGATAGATATGTTATTATTATCCATTTTTAAGGTCACAACCAATATAGACACCAAATTTGTGTATGAGATCCCCTTGTTTGTGGGACAAGGGACCCACATCCATGGGAGCGATTTGACTGCTAAGTCTACAAAGGCATACATACTCTACCCCCTTTTGGTTTTGGAAATGTGACCTCTTAGGAGGAAACACATGCTCTTAATGATTAGGCCCACTCAAGATGTATTAAATGTGGCAGCATAGAGGATGCACGCTATCTATTTGAAAAAATGTGTGAATGAGACGTCGTATCCTGGACAATGTTAATTGCAGGGTATGCGCAGAATGGGTAGGCAGAGTAGGCCATGGAGCTTTTCAAGAAAATGTGGCTTGTGGGTATGAAGCCAAACTCCAAAACATATGCCAGTGTTTATGACGGCCTAGTCTATGATGGCCTTCAATACTTCAATTGCATGAGGGACTATTATCACATCATACCTGCGATGGAGCACTACTGCTACATGGTTGACCTGGTTAGCCATGCTGGGCAGCTATATGAAGCAGAAGGCTTTATCAATAAAATGCCAATCAAACTCGATGCATCTGTTTGGATGTGTTTGCTTGGATCCTGCAGAATACATAACAATATAGAGTTACGAGAATCCATGGCAAAACACCTTTTTGAGTTGGATGTGAGAGATGTTGCACCTTATGTGCTTCTCCCACATATATGTTATGGCTGATAGATGGCATGACATTGAAAATGTTAGAGAAATAATGAAATTCAAAGGAGTTAAAAAAATCCTGGATGCAGTTGGATTGAGGTCAACAAACAAGTGCATGCCTTGCTTTTGGGTGTGAGGTGATGTACATGACCAAAGAGGTTATAGAGATTATTCTTAGAGATGAAGTGAATAGGGTATGTTCTAATCTAGTTTTCAAGGCTGTATGCAAAAATGAGGAGCAGACTTTAATTTATATAGCAAACAACTTCCATACTTCCCTCAATCAAAAGCCCAGGTGATCTGCAAAAATAGAGATATGAATTCTCTCTACCCACCTTGCATTGTTCAAAACGTAAAGATAAGCTTCATTCTTAAGGCAAGTTGCAAGCATTTTCACTCAACATGTTTTAATCAAACCAATGAAATTGTTATCATAACTGTCAAATAATTCAACTCTAGTCATTAGCCTTCTCATTCACTCTACAAGATGTCGAGTCATGGATACCTTGTTAAATTGCTACCAGGTTCAGATACCATTCTTTTATTCTATTCACCTCATAATTATCACTGAGATGACATGCCTTAACTACATCATGCAACTTATGAGGTGGCTGACTTATGAGGGACAAAATGTCTATTCCTTGTCATGGCAAAGGAATAAATATAGATCCAAAAATATCTAATCACATGGTGCTTGCTACGAGTGTGCTTTGAATCTCCTCTAGGGTAACTACAACAAGAAATTCATCAATCCTGCAATCAACATATGTAAAACCTTGGAGAAGTTTCCTAGCACTCGTTTTCTCCTATTGGTCTTTAAAATATTGTCCATGGTAACCATGGAAGTGGCAAACTTAAATGAATACATTTACTAACCCATCATGCAAGCTGGGGAGTTTCAAATCTAGATAAATGATACATTTAGCATTACGAGCTAAACCAAATACATTGTTGATTATACTAGAATAAATTATTTATTCTGAATAGTGTGGAGAGCCCTCGAAAGTTAGTGTCTTTGATGATATTAGAATGACAAGAAAAGGAGTCACCTTGATATTACATCTTGGCAATAGTCTTGTTTTGCTAACATGTTTTTTGGTGGACTTAGAAGTCTCCCTATTTGAATGAGTGAGGAATGAAATGTAACTTTCAAGGAAATTGCCATTTCAGCAATAACCAGATTCAATTATTAGTTGCATTGTTGAATGTAATTGGAAAATCTTGAAATATCATCAATGTTGTTTATTGTCCTGCTAAAATTGTTGTCCATATCTGACTCCAAAGTTCTCTAAGTCATCTTTTTTTTCTTTATTTCTTTGTTCATGTTACTATCTGACTTGTCGGGGTAGTTAGAGATTCAATTCACTTGTGTTTTGTATCAGAACTAGCAGTTCCATAAATGAGATGTATGAAATTTTCATGGACATTTTCCAGAGATGTTTTTAACATACTTAGCTGACCCTTGTGATGTCAGGTATTTGGGAGAGAGAGATTATACCAAACTGTGATGCACTCTATGTTCGTCCTCTCACACATGATGATGTTGCTTTTTGGATGTGGGTTGTGATATATGGTAATCATTGGTATATTATATACTGGCTCATAACACTTTAAATTCTTGTCTTTTACCATGTTTTACCATGGTTTGTTCATAATTTACCTCTATATAATGTATCACCTTATGAATCAAGTTGAATTTCTAGAAACCAAGGTAGGTGTTTTACATCATTTTCCCTACTCATTTTGCACACCCCATCATTTCATCAACATTTTCATGCATTATCATCACTTCTCCTTCCATGCTTGAGTTATCATATGTATTTTAGCAATGGTTCAAAATAAAAAGAAAAATTATTAGGTATAAGAATGTCTAAATAAAAATCAAAGAGCTAAAAAAAATGCTCAAGGTAGAAGAAACTAAAGTCACATCATGCACATGAGGCATGCCACCTTGCTATAAAACTCGGGTTCTCCCAGCCCCATTCTCAGATTTAATGTACCAGCTACAAAAATGTTTTGAAAGTGTTTTCTCCACAAAATTCTACTAAATTTTACAATGAGAGGAGCTTATTTTATATACATCAACAACTATTATCTTTGTATCTGACTAGAGAAGTATAGTTAACAATAAAATAATATGAAGTGGTTATGCCACATGTATAGCTTCAAAGAAAGGATATTTACAACATAAAAACTGTCAATCTATGTTACAATGTCTGAATTTTATTCTCTAACACCATAGATTTTTGAATCACTCCCCTAAGGATACAACAATGAACTTGGGAATTACTTTTAGTAGTTGGAAACATAAACCTGTTTAATCTAAACTCTATAATTTGATCAATGATAAGTAGTAACAAAAATTATTTTAAAATTATGGAATCTTCTCAAGGGTTAGAAACAACAAAAAATATTGAAATTGTAGCCCAAGGGCCTCAACATTCTAATTCATTGTCAAGTAATTACTCCTTTGAATGCTTAGTGTTAATTTAAAACAACTATAGGAGGAAGTAATCTTCTAGGGAGGATGGGAGTAAGACCTTGATAAAAGAGGTGGGTGTTTTCTCCCTATTTAATAGATCTAGCTACTTTCTCCTAAAGTTTGACCTTTCCCCAACACTTTCTCGAGATTTAGCAAATCCATGGTAACAATTATTTAATGCATTTGGGTTTCATCAATGATTCCATATAAAGCCATTTATTTTTGGATTAATACATTATACATTATGGATTGTTTGATTTATTTTCTTCTCCTTCTCTCGATCTTATCTAATGTTGATTTCTCTTGTTCTTCTATGATAGAAATTAACAATAGATATATGTACTTTGTTTCCTTTAAAATTTGTTTAGGGTATTTTAAAAACATGATCCACATTAAGGGACATATATAGGAGATTGTGACCCACACTAAACATTCCTAGAATAATTTAGAGTCTTCCAAGAGTTAGAATTCTATGGTTTGACAATTTCAACACAAGATTCCAAGAAATTCAAAATAACAGACCAGGCGTCAATTAGTTAGCAATAAAATATCTATGGTGTCATATTGTCATATTGTCTGCATGCTTCTTAGAATTTTTCTCTAAAGCTTATCCTTATATTTGTAGAATCTCAAAAAGATCTTAGCCTCTAGAGCCTTATTCATGAGAAATAGAAAACTTGGTTTTTCAAAAACTTGATCGATATGTATCTGAACCCCTATGTGAATTTTGGTAACTTAAAAAATTGAATAGGAAGACATACACTATTGTTGAGAGAAAATTTGTCACTATAACCGAGGTCAGTTTTGGTATGGTGCAAATATATGTGTCATATGAAAGAATGAATTTATCATCTTTATGATTGGCATATGGAAAAATAACTTTATCTCTAACTAGAAGAAGTTGATTGAAAACTAAAATAATGTAGTTTCAAAATCAAACTTCTAAGGTGTAAGAAACAAATAAATTACTTATCCCATTTATAGTTGACCAAGTTCGGAGGTCCATTGGAAGAATTTTGTTCTTTTCCAAGTAATATCTACATATGGAGTCCAATGTTTGAGACAAAATAATTTATAGGACTCAATTATCTGGACACATCAAGGAAAAGTAAGGAAGTTTACACATTTCTAGTTGTTATGCTCTTCCAGTTGAACGTTAGTAATTACTTTATCTTTCACATCCCTTCAAAGCCCTAGCATGTGAACATTGATGTATTGAAACTTTGATTGTGCCCCTCAATCCAAAGCCTCTAACAATCTATAGAAATGGAATAAGATATGATTAAAGGAGTTCTAACAATTTACATGCTAGATCAGTTTATGTGTGATGAAGGAAATTTGAGTATGAATATATACACATAAATTTGTATGTGTATAACTCTGGTAACTAGTTATACAATTGTGATTCCGATAGACACTAGATACATGAATTTAGTATAGAAAGGTTTGAATTCTTTTTGGGAATCATAATCAATTACTGATAGACTATTGGTGAGAGATCAAATCATTTGTGTGAAAATGGTTGGTCATTTGAAGGTGTTGATGCTAACTGCATTAATTTCTAGTGAGAGGGTATGAATATTGATAAAAATTTAGATGGTTGTGATGATAATTGAGTATAGTTGCACTGATAGTGCACTTATTATGGGTGATTTATTTTATGTGTCATTAACATCTCCTACATGGAACATATGTTCGGAAGGATGGTGCTCTAGAATATGATGTGGAGGTGCCTTGGCATATGATGTGGAGTTGCCTTGTGGAGAAGTGCTAGAAACTAAAAGGAAGGCCTCTTAGCCCTGGGAGCATCAAGACCACATGGCACAATATATGAGGTTGATCACTTGGCTTGAGGTTGCCTTGGTTCAAGGCTGCATCAGTTGGAGGTTGATGTGAACCCAATGCACATATGTGGAGAAGCAATGGAGCTTAGGAGATTCTCTTGTGGAGTGGAAGATTTGTGATGAGGAGAGATTGATATGTGGAGCCTTAGATTATAGAGTATACCACTTCGATGTTGGAGCACAACCACCTTGCAACACCATGTATGTGGACAACTTGGAGAGGAGTCCCCCTCATGTGGATCTACTCTAGTGGATTATATTAGCTTA
Source organism: Pinus taeda (assembly GCA_000404065.3). Classification (NCBI taxonomy): domain Eukaryota; kingdom Viridiplantae; phylum Streptophyta; class Pinopsida; order Pinales; family Pinaceae; genus Pinus; species Pinus taeda. The sequence continues at coordinate 228,081 of APFE031431762.1, forward strand.
CTCATGGACTTAGTACACTTTCTATTATTCATCTCTATTAACTATATCATATAAAGAGAGGTAAGTTTCTTTGTATTAACAATTTAATCTCTAGACCATTCACATCTTGTTGTGCTTGTCTTGTAGTCTTTCTGCTTGTATGATAAAAGAATTGAAAGGCTTAGGTAAAAAATTGGAGTGAAAGGGTTGTGCATTTCTGTGAATAAAACCTTGGGTTTAAACCTAGGGAAGATTTGGAGCACTCGATGCTAGTGGAGATTGTTAATCTCCTTGAAAACTTGTGTACAGATTGAAGGGTGGACCTTTTGGTGTGATTCTAGTTTGTTGTGTAGCATTTTCTATGGCTAGAATGAATTTGTAAGAACCTTGATAGGTTATGGTATTGTTGGTTAGGGTCTATTGTTGATAGTGGATGCCTTATCTAGGGTTTGGTAGCAACTAGAATGTCCTTTCTTACATGAGTTGAAAGGACATGTACCATCTTGGAATGAGATAAGATATTGCATTATCTTTGGATATGTTGTAATCTCCACCATTTCAGTATTGTCCAAAGTTTTCCATTGCAGATCTTAAAATCAAAATTGTGTTTTCAATGTTTACGGGTGGTTTCTTGGTTTTTTCTATATGTTGATTTATCATGACATATTGGATGATATGCTATGTGATTTATTATGCTATGAAGAAACTAAAAAATCATATTTATTGCTGAAATAAATCTACTTTAACTAAAGTAATTCTTAGATTTGGTTGATGAAGGGGATTGTGCCCTAAGGGCTATGAATCTTCTCTCCTTTAGCTAAATATTTTTAGTGGCTATTTCCTCGGCTTTCCAAGTGATTTTCTTGGATAGAAGAATATTTATACTGCAATTTATATTTGAAAATAAGCTATAATGTTGAAATTTCTATGAAATAGATCTAGGGAACCTCAAGTAAATGAGGTGAAATTTCCTGAGTGTTATAAAGTGTATATTTAATGAATTTCTATAGAAAATGTGATTGTTGGAACATTTAATTCCCTACATAGGAATGAAATTACTAAGTACATAAACAATACTCATGCCCTTATTGTATTTTCATGTGGTAAGGCCAATGCTCCTGATTTTGACTTAATTTAAATACTTGTTTCAATTACAAAAACTAAACTAACCTTTCAATCATAACATAAATCCCTCATAGTACTACAGGCTTGGAATTTGAGGGATGAAACTCTCTTGCTAATCAAAATCAGTACAAAGTCACAGTGAAATAAAACATTGTTCATTATATCAATCATAACAAGAGCCTCCATAATAACATAATCTGAACTCAAGAGAGAACATAAGAATTAAATGTTTAATAGGAAAGTCGATAATACTCCAGAAGAACTTATAATACATAAACCAACAATACTACTACAAGAAGTCTCCTACCTTCCATCTTACAGATTCCCTTGTAACTAATTTAACCTATGAAAAATTTTTACAGTGAAAAGACAACATGAAAAACTTACTGATGGTTTTACAAACAATATGAATGTCCTATAACTATTCACATTACTACACTGTCTCTGTTACCTAGGTAGATATCCTTTCTTTGAAGCTGTACGTGTGGCATAACCACTTCATATTATTTTATTGTTAACTACATTTCTCTAGTTAGATACAAAGATAATAGTTGTTGATGTATATAAAAGAAGCTCCTCTCATTGTAAAATTTGTTAGAAGTTTGTGGAGAATACACTTTCAAAACATTTGTGTAGCTGGTCTGAGAATGGGGTTGGGAGAACCTAGGTTATATAGCAAGGTGGCATGTCTCATGTGCATGATGTGGCTTTAGTTGCTTCTACCTCGAGCATTTTTTTTAGCTCTTTGATTTTTATTTAGACATTCTTATACCTATTAGTTTTCCTTTTTATTTTGAACCATTGCTACAATACATATGATAACTGAAGCATGGAAGGAGAAGTGATGATAATGCATGAAAATGTTGATAAAGTGATGGGGTGTGAAAAATGAGTAGGGAAAATGATGTAAAACACCTACCTTGGTTTCTATTAGTTCAACTTGATTCATAAGGTGATACATTATCTAGAGGTAAATTATAAACAAACAATGGTACAACATGGTAAAAGACAAGAATTTAAAGTGTTATGAGCCAGTATAGAATATACCAATGATTACCATATATTACAACCCACATCCAAAAAGCAACATCATCATGTGTGAGAGGATGCACATAGAGTGCATCACAGTTTGGTATAATATCTTTCTCCCAAACACCTGACATCACAAGGGTCATCTAAGTATGTTAAAAACATCTTTGGCAAATGTCCATGGAAATTCCATAGATCTCATTTATGGAACTGCTGGTTCTGATACAAAACACAAGTGAAATGATTCTCTAGCTACCTCGACAAGTCAAAGGATAATGGGAACAAAGCAATAAAGAAAAAGAAAGATGACTTGGAGAACTTGGGAGTCAGACATGGACAACAATATCAGCAGGACGATAAACATCATTAATGATATTTCAAGATTTACCAATTATATTCAACAATGCAACCAATCATTGAATCTGGTTATTGCTGAAATGTCAATCTCTTTGAAAGCTACTTTTCATTCCTCACTCATCCAAATAGGGAGACTTCTAAGTCCACTAAACAACATGTTAGCAAAACAGGACTATTGCCAAGATGTAATATCAAGGTCACTCCTTTTCTTGTCATTCTAATCTCATCAAAGACACTAAATTTCAAGGGATTTCCAAACTATTCAGAATAAACAATTTATTCTAGTATAATCAACAATGTATTTAGTTTAGCTCATAATGCTAAATGTATCATTGAGTTGGATTTGAAACTCCCCAGCTTGCATGTTGGGCCAGTAAATGTATTCATGTAACTTTTCCACTTCCATGATTACCATGGACAATCTTTTGAAGATCAAGGGGAGAGAACAAGTGCTAGGAAACCTCTCTAAGTTTTAATATATGTTTATTTTAGGATTGATGAATTTCTTGTTGTAGTTACCCTAGAGGAGATTCAAAGCACACCCGTAGCAAGCACCATGTGATTAGATATTTTTGGATCTATATTTATTCCTTTGCCACGACAAGGAATAGACATTTTGTACCTCATAAGTTGGCTACCTCAGAAGTTGCATGATACAATTAGGGCATGTCATCTTAGTGATAAGTCTAAGGCAAATTAAATAAAAGAATGGTATCTGAGCCTGGTAGCAATTTAGCTAGGTATCCATGACTCAACGTCTTGCAAAGTGAATGAGAAGGCTGTTGAGTGGAGTTGAATTATTTGACAGTTATGATAACAATTTCATTGGTTTGATTAAAACATGTTGAGTGAAAATCTTTGCTCCTTGTCTTAAGAATGAAGCTTATCTTTAAACTTTGAACAATGAAAGGTCGGTAGAGGGAATTCATATCTCTAGTTTTGTAGACCACTTGGGCTTTTCATTGAGGGAAGCATGGAATTCGTTTGCTATATAAATTAAAGTCTGCTCCTCATGTTTGCATACAACATTGAAAACTAGATCAGAACATACCTTGTTCACTTCATCTCAGAAAACAATCTCTATAACCTCTTTGGTCATGTATGTCACCTCTCACCCAGAAGGAAGGCATGCACTTGTTTGTTGACCTCAATCCAACTGCATCCAGGAGTTTTTTTAACTCCTCTAAATTTCATTATTTTTCTAACCTTTTCAATGTCACACCATCTACCAACCATAGCATATATGTTTGAGAGAAGCACATAAGGTGCAACATCTCTCACATCCAACTCAAAAATGTGTTTTGCCATGAATTCTCCTAACTCTATATTGTTATGTATTCTGCAGGCTCCAAGCAAGCACATCCAAACAGATGCATCGGGTTTGATTGGCATTTTATTGATAAAGACTTCTGCTTCATATAGTTACCTAGCATGGCTAATAAGGTCAACCATGCAGTGCTCCATCGCAGGTATGATGTGATAATAGTCCCTCATGCAATTGAAGTATTGAATGCCCTCACAGACTAGGCCCTTATAAACAATGGCATATGTTTTGGATTTTGGCTTCATACCCACAAGCCACATTTTCTTGAAAAGCTCCATGACCTCATCTACCTGCCCATTCTACACATACCTTGCAATCAATGCTATCTAGGATATGATGTCTCGTTCACATATTTTGTCAAATAGATAACATGCATCCTCTATGCTACCACATTTTGCATACATATCTATGAGGGCATTCGCCACAAATACATCACTTTGCAATCTGCTTCTTCTGATCTCTTCATGAATGTCTAGTCCTTCTCTAATGTCTGTAGAGTTGGCGCAAGAAAGGAGTATGCTGGCGAATGTGAACTTATTGGGTTGGACGCCTTCTCGCCGCATGAGGAAGAACAACCCTAAAGCCTCGTGGGCTACCCTCTACCTGGCATAACCCGCGATCATCATAACCACAAACATACATCATGTTTGGGTATTTGATCAAAACCTCTGTGAGCATCTGCTAGGCTCCCACATCTGACATAGACATTGAGGAGAGTGTTGTGTAAATGTATGACAACTGTAAATCCTCTCTGAGTGATTTGTGAATGGAGTAATTTTATCTCTGCTAAATCATTTTTCTAAATGCAAGCCTGCAAGAGAGAGACATAAGTAAAAGAGTCTGCGTGGTCGACCATGGTAGGATCATTCACTCGATTCATGGGATTGAATTTTGTGTGATGTGAAGTTGAATGGTAGGGAGTAGTCTACCCAGGCGGAGGAATTGGTGAGGGAGCATCCCGCGGGTTATTTCCGAATTCAAATTCCAAGGTGAATTAACTTCCCAGTGGCAAGACGAGATGGAAATCGGAATGTCTGTTAGGAACCTGTCAGTCGTTGACATTAATGCGGAGGATGGCAGAGCTAGGCAGAGGCCACAAATGGTGGCGGAGGATGGAGGAATTGCCAGCAACCGGAGTTGGAGGTTTTTCTTGGTGGTGACAGAAACCGAGCAATTCCTCCACTTGGGTAGACTACTCCCTTCATGTTAACGTTGGTACAACACTTGATATGCAAGCGACGAAAAGGGTGGGGTGTTGGGTGGCGAGACCACATATGTGGTGGCCTACCCGCATCCCATAGCTCATTATATGGTATGCTGGTACTCGTTTGGTGGGATATACAAATAACAATCAGATTATATATATACGTTGGCCCACAATATTCCACCATATGTGTTAACAACCTTCCACGTGAATTTTATTAATGGAGTTTTGTTATAAAAAAATGATTTCGTTATATAACATAATTCGTGCTAATATGTTTATATGGCCCGAGATTTGGGGTTTTGTTTTATATCTATCTATCTATCTATCTATCTATCTATCTATCTATCTATCTATATATATATATATATATATATATATATATATATATATATTATTATATATTATATTATAACTGTTTTCTTTTCAATTTTAGTTAATATATAAATATATTTGGTTTTGATATGATTTATATATTTATTTTGATAACTATATTAAACCATTTTTGTTATATGGTTTTTTAACCCAAAATGATTTTTGTTGCTTTTGCAGGTTTAAGAGGCCACTGGAGGGATGCCATGTGGCACACTGTGGCCCCCATTTTTCCCCTTGCCATACCAAACTTTAAAGAGCTCTATTTTTTGCATATGATCTTAGATTGACAAACCATTCACGCCACTGTGATCAGGAAGTCGAGCCCTCTCAACTGATGCCACCATATTCTCCTTTCTTCCATTTTGAATTTCAAGCTTTGTCCATCCCCTTAGTGTCTTGAGATCCTCCTATATCAGTGCTAGTAAATGCACATACTAAAAGCGATGCAAGAGCATTCAGCCCAAGGAAAATCATTATAAATAAGTAGACATAGGGGGGTCATGTAGTTTTAGGAAATAGTTTTCCTAAGTCTCAAGTTAATGTAATATCTAGCCCTTTAAGTGATTTAAAATAGATAATGGAGGAAGTTGTAAAAGCTCTCAAATAAATGAGAACTAAGCGATGAATAAATGACAAGAGTTAGAAGTGAAATAGGACTCTTAAATATTTGCATGATTCGAGGAACTAAGGAGAGCCTTTAGGAATTAATTGAACCTAGAAGTGGACATAGAGGACCAAGAGGATTTAGGATTCAGTTTAGTAGATAGAGGAGTCGAACCAGGATAGTTCAATAGAACTCCTAGCATATATGTAAGCCTATTGGTAGAGTTGAAGGGAGAGGCCACTAACATTGAAGAATAGGCCCATGAGAGACCGAGGGTATCGACATGTATAATTGTTCATATTTAATAAACAAAAGCATATTCCAGACTATCTGAGTGCATGGAATTATCTTGAATAATTGAATTACATATAAATGTTGAATTCGTAGGTTCTGTAACTATGATTGCAGGAAGAATTCTAGTGAAGAATAGGTAGAGAGAGGAGATTGATTGAGAAGAATCATAATGGACCATCAAGTCCATTTGGAGTAGCAGAGCGAAGCTCTGGAGAGACAATGGAGCTGAGAGTTTGAATATTTAATCTCAAATTTGAGTGGCACAACAGATACAATGATGGATCAGAACCTTCAGAAGAACTGAACCATAGAGAAAACTAAAGAAAAGGTGTAAAAATACAAGTAAAGTGAAGAGCGGAGGAATGGACTGTTAGTGCTTAGCAGCCGCTAGATCTGAAAGACTAATTATCGAGATTAAGTTGCATCGATGGAAACCATTACAACAAGGACTGGAATGAACCTTTGGAATAGAGCGATTGTGATCGCGTGATTAATCGTCGACCATCAGATCATGATCCTAATTGATGGTCACGATTAAATTGGCCATCGCATATCAGGGAAGCAAGGATCAGAGGTATCAGGTAATCGGTGAATGGAGATCGGTGCGGTGGAAAGGTGATGGACTAAGAACCGGAACTGATGATACTTATGAATGCAGGACTAAGAAATTTGAATTCTAGTCTTATATATGTTTTGAGTGGAAGTTTAAGGTAACTCCTTTGTATTATGTTAAAGAACTACGACAAGTCTTTTAAGGCTTAAGTGGTGTGTAATGATTCTGATAGTCACATATCAGAATCAGAGGGGTGATGAGGAACATATGTAATGGGGCTTGTGGATCTCGATAGCTGATAGCGATTGGGATGGGGTTTAGCCTCGGGGACTGTACTTAAGTCTGTATGGAAGGAGGAAAGAAGGTATGTTTGTGGGCATTTTCTTTTTTAATGGGTTTTATAGGAAAAAGCATTGATAAAGCATATATGTGATAGACATATATATTAACCAAGGTTTCGAAAGGGGAAAGTTGTATATATGTGATAAAGGGTTATTGAAGGTTGTGAAGGGTGTTTAAAGCATTGATAAGATGGATTAATGGAAAGATTTTAATCCAAGTCATAACCAAAGGTTTGAGGGTTCCTATAATCTCGATAGGAGGTTTCAAAAGGGATGATTAGTTCTGATACAAAGGATCTATGTATAAGAGGGCCTAAAACATTTTATGTATGAAGAGTTTACTGCATTGAAGAGTTAAATACCCTGGGACAGTTGAGTTCACGCAGATTCTTGCATACTTTGGGTATGTGTGGGTTTTCCCCTGCACCATTAGTGGTATTAGAGAAGATTTGAAATCAGAGCGACGAAATATTTCTGCGAAAGGGAGTTTGCACAAAGAAGAAGGTAATGTGCATAAGGTTATAATAGAAGACTGTAAGGGGAACTTTTGAAGTTTTGGAAGATTGTAGCATTCCAGCAGAGGAGTTTTGGAATATTGTAGTATTCCAGAAGAGGCTTGCAGTAGACAAGAACAGAGGATTCCTTGAAGGAAAGAGAAAGAAAAATTGCTTAATGCAAGTTCTGAAGGAAATAATACTTAGAGACAAAACATAGAACAATCCAGAGTGGAATGATGAAACAAGATCATACTGAGATCTTGAAGGTTAGGTAATATGTTCTTTTTAAAATTAAGAAAGTGTTTTTTTATACTAATGTGTAGGTGACAACAAGAAAAGCTGTGAGAGAAGAACTAGATCAGTTCTTGAAGATAGAGTAAGGAGAATACTCTAAAAGAGAAGTGGCAGTCAACCTGAAGAATCCAACAAGAAACTGGATAAAGAGGATAGCTAAAGTGTTCTCAAGAGAGAATGATAGATTGTAGAAGCCTATAAGGGGAAAAGGTGTTGCTCAAGAGGAGGTTCTAGATAGAGGACCGTGCTTACCAAAAGACTGAGTGAGGAGAGCTTAGTGAGGTAATATTACAACGAGGAGGACTAGTTGTTGCAGAGGCTTGTTGCGAAGGAGCTCATGAAGAAAGAAGAGAAGAAGATGACTACTAATAATCATAGCAGAGGTTCAAAGAGAATGCAAAACAAAGGATATAAGAAAGAGGATACCAAAGCAAATGGCAAGAGGATGAGTCAAGAAGAAATTGACAAAGAGGTTACTGAATTAAAATAACAACTCAATGCACTAAGGAGAATGCTTGAGGAAAGCTAGAGACTAGGTTGGGTCTTGAGGAAGAAGCCAGTAAAATGGCAAGAAATGTAGAGAAGGCTACAACAAATGCAAGTGAAGTGGTTGGTGGGAAAACTCAAAGAAGTTGAGCTAAAAATGGAAGAGTACATTTGTGAACTAGAACAAGGAGAAATTCTAGGAGAAACTGAATATGAAGACTTCAATACTAGAACTTCAAGTGAGACCAAAGGGTCACATGGTTTTAAATCTAACAATTTGTGTATGTTTGTAGGTGAAACATGTAAATAAGGACAATTTGCTAATATTGTCATAAAGGAGAAAGAAGACAAGTAGAATCCAAATTCTGTTATGGAAGAAGAGGAGATAGACAGGTCTCATATGCAGTTGGAGGAAGATATCAAGCAATCAAGTGAAGGGCTTGAAGAGATTGAAGAAGAGACTATCAAATAATTTTTGAATCATATGAAGTATCTAGAACAACAAGAAGATATGATGGCTAAACCATCCAATGGGACCATAGAGTCTATTGTTTTTAAGATTGATAGTTTGTCTGTGGATGCAGAACAAATGCAAGAGAATGATAATGCAGATGGTGAGACAAGGATATCTCTTGGAGAAAGTCAACTACAAGAGTTTGAAGGCAAGCTTGGAAAAGATACTATGTTAGCTAAAAACATAGTAAAGGATCATCAATTCACCATGATGATAGGCACAATGGAAATAGCCATGGAAGTTGTTGAGGAAGAAGGACATCTACTGAAAGATGTTAAGAAGGAAGGAACCTATGCAAAGGATTTAACTTTGGGAGAAAGAACACTAAGAAAAGAGTGTTATGCAGAGGATGACAAATCTCTAGAATCTATCAGAAGTATGGAGAAGTATCTTTTAGAAGATAAAAAAGTTGAAGTAAAGCAGGATGAAGAATGTCTCTTAAGTGAGAAAAGCAGTGAATTATTGTAGCATAAAGAACTTAGGATTGGAAGTGATGATGAAATACTCATAAAGTGTCATAAGGAAATTGCATTGCTGGAATATTTGCTAGAGAATTCAGAATATGATAGTATGATTGTAGAAAAAGGAGTTCACTACAGTGGAAAAGGGTAGGAAGACATCATTAGGACAGATGGTGTGGAAGAGAGACTAGTCGACAGTCTCAAGAATTCTTTTGAGAATTCAAATTAGCATACTGATGTGTTGATAGAGGAGAAAGAAATAAAGTTGCAAACTAAATTGTTGCCAAAGGAAAACAATGTCACAACAACTTTGTGTTTTTAATTTTAACAAGTGTTTCGTGAATGCAGGTTTTGTTGCAATTGCTGGAGGATATTTGGCACAGGTGAACAACTAAATAAAGATGAGAGAAGAAGATTCTATGGAAGAATTTAATCCATGGAACAAATATGTTAAATTGTTGGAGAGAGTGTTGAACAATCATGATTTAGTCATAAAAGAGGGTAAGGATGATAGGGAGGCAGTCAGCATAGGAGTCACAACAAACATTGGAGCAAGCAAACAAAAAATTGAAGCAAACAAAGCAAAATTTAGTATAAGAGACAACATAAAAGCAAGAAAAGTAGAAGTTAGCAAAGAAACCAAGGCAAAAGATGAAGTAAGTAAAGAAAACCAACAACAAATTGAAGAACTAGTGGACAACAACAACCTAAAACAAAAAAAAGGAGGTAGAAGTAAGAAGCAGAATATGAACCAGTCCAAAGATGTAATAGAGACAGAGATTGAAGAAATGTGGGAGCTGATGATGAAGCAGTCGAAATGGAGGAAAATTATAGCAATAGGAAAAAAGATCAATCAAAACTTGAATTTGATTGATAAGAAGAAGAAGATGGAGAAAAAGACATCTAAAGTGCAGTAGCAACAAGGGAACACACCATGTGGACAGTTACAGAACAAAGTGTGGGATCCAAGAAGACAGACTAGAAGACACAAGATCAAAAGATCATGAATATTTTCTACTTTGGGAGTCTGATGTAGGAGCATTAAGCCCAAGGAAAATCATTGTAAATAAGTAGACATAGGGGGGTCATGTATTTTTAGGAAATAGTTTTCCTAAGTCTCAAGTTAATGTAATATCTAGGCATTTAAATGATTCAAAATAGATAATGGAGGAACTTTTAAAAGCTCTCAAATAAATGAGAACTAAGTGATGAATAAATGACAAGAGTCAGAAGTCAAATAGGACTCTTAAACAGTTGCATGATTTGGGGAACTAACGAGAGCCTTTACGAATTAATTGAACCTAGAAGTGGACATAGAGGACCAAGAGGATATAGGAGTCGATTCAGTAGATAGAGGAGTCAAACTAGGATAGTTCAACATAACTCTTGGCATATATGTAAGCCTATGGGCAGAGTCGAAGGGAGAGGCCACTAACATTGAAGCATAGGCCCATGAGAGACAAAGGGTCTCGACATGTATAAATTGTTCATATTTATATAAACTGTTAGTGTCACTCTTTTCAGCCTTCCTTCAATGATCAAACATGCTCTTACAAAGTGATTTTAAGGTGTCAAGGTCAAATTTTTTCATTTCAATAAGTCTTCAAGCAAAATTTGGTCACTAGGCATTAGGTCTAGGGTTTGTTTTCACTCTTTTCAAAATTGTCCAAATGTTGGTCCATGTCACCATTCAGCTGAGTGTACCATTATTCAGAGGGTTTTCATCATCATGTCAAGTTCCATTGGGTCAGTTTACAGCTTGTTCATGCTTCAATTGTGCTTAGGTAAGGTCCATTTCCCTCTCCTAGGGTTTTGGAGGTAATTTCTCTTGGATGGTCAAATCATAAAACCAAAACTTGTATCCTAATGTTCACACACCTTAACCTATCTTTAATGTACCTTATTAAACACTTCCCATCACTGAGATCCCCCAAATTCCTCATTTTTGCGCAAACCCTAGTTTCTTGCTACAACCTGGCAATTTTCTAGGTTGGGTCTATGTTTTGCCCTTTTGGACCCCTTCCCCTCACTCAATCTCCGATATTCCACTTTCCCCTGCCTCCTAACATCCCTCCCTACTTCCAAAAATTTCCCCAAGAATTTAGAAGCCCCTTATCCCCTTCATTTCACTTCATTTTGACAAAATCCCTTGTTTCACACATCGGGATAAGTTTCACTCAAAAGATGTTTCAGAGCAATAAAAGATGAATTTTGGAACACTGAGAGAGGATTTTGTCCACAACATGCCAAAGAAGAAAAACCTCCCTTACGTTTTACACAGGTGTCATGGTTTTATAGAAATGTTAAAAATACAATCGCCTCGGGAGAATTGTTGCACCTCTGAAGTGACCTTGGGAAAATCAAGTTTTATCCTAGCTTGGTTGGCAAAATAACTTTCTTTATGAAAGGATAACTAGACAAAAATATCTTTCCAATGAGATATCATGAGCTCAATTTGGAGTTGAGGAAGGCATTCAAAAGTTTACTGCAACAACACTCTGCCTTGAGGCAGCCTCATTTGGCACATTTTGACCAGTCTTGGGAGATTTGATTTTTGACAAGGCAAATGAACTCCAAATTGAACAATTCCACTTGGGTTGGAAAGTATACTCAAATACCTTTCCAATGAGCTATGCTTCACCTGATTTTGACACCAAGAAGGCCTCTAAAAGTCTCCTAAAAAAGGCACTACGCACAGGCTCTATGCGCTGCACGCCTCAAGTCCAGTGCGCCGCGTGCTCCCTATGCGCCACGCGCCTCGCATGATGCATAGGATTGGGAGGTCCAAATGAAAAATGGCTTGCAGTTTTGGATTTTTCATGAGAAATCATGAATTTTGGTACTTGGACAAGAAATTTGGGCAAGTTTTGGGTCCCAAAAAGGTCAAAAAACATGCAAAAAATGACCTCACTGCCCCTTTTTGGACACACAGGAAGCAGCCTTGGGAGAATGCACTTTTGGAGGGGAAAATGGACACCAAATTGGAAAATTCCACATAGGTGGGAAATCAGATAGGCAGGGCTTTCCAACAAGTCAATATGAGCTCAATTTGGACTCCTGCAAGTGCCCCAAAAGTAGGCTGAAAGGCGCGCGACGCATAGAGCTCAGGCGCGAGGCGCATAAAGATTTTTGGTCAAATTTTCACCTTCCAGCTCAAAAATTCGGCCAGTTTAACTAGTTTTGATTTGTGATGTAATTCTTGACTTCTCTTGATGTAATTGACTGAACATGATGTAATTTTGACACTTAGTTACTTGTTCTAGAGGATTCATTCACCAAAGAGTGAAAATTTAATGAATGAATTGGTTTCCTACCTTATAGAGGCAAGTTGTTTTGACTGCCTAGATTGTAGTGCTTTGTTCAGAGTTGGTTGAAACAGCTCCTAGGATAATGAGCTCGACCCCTAGAGGCAAGGAAAGGGGTTAGGATGGTCTATATGATGTAATTTCTCAATCATTTTCAAAGGTTGGAGAGGTTGGACCCTTAGGAAAAGCTTGACACTCTATTGTACATTCACTTCTGCATTTTTGGCAAAGGAAAGACCAGGGTTTTGCAGCACTGTTTGGGATCCATGTGGCTTAATGTGTTGATGGTGTGCTTCTTTTAATATTTTTAAGTTGTTAGGTGTATCATTTTCCTTCTCTCATATTCTGCAATTGAACAAATGAAGTGTTAAGGTAGAATCCATAATTTGTTATGCTCCGCCTTTAAGTTTGTTTGATTTTCCATGTTTTCATCTATTTATGGAGAATCCTTGAAAACTTCTTACTCTCCTTAACTTCTCACCAGTCAGATCTAGCCATTCATTCTCTTTAAAAGCATCAAGACGATCGCCTTCCTTGCCCCAATCGGACCTCTACAAAAACGGTCTCATCCCCGCACCCAAAATTGCATTTCCCTTTGATTCAACAAAAACCACAAAAATCAATTTCAAACTCCTTATAATTCATACCTAGCCTAAAATTAATTACCAATTTAGTCATCTCGAGCCTCATTGATCACCTTTTACCGAGATTGACCGGAGAGAGCCCTCTCCAGTCCTCGTAGGGCTAGCTACGAGGCTGAGCATGGTTTGATGTAGCCTTGAGTTTTACCTTATTTCAACCTAAGGTAGATTTGAGCGCTAACATAGTGGCGACCATACTGGGGAAGAACTGGTTTGCTTGTTAGTGTTATTTGATTTATAGCTACAGACGGAGTCTGAAGTCATTCTAGGTAGCCTTCGAACTGCACATTGCTCTGCAAGTGCATAGTAGATAAACGTTGCTTCAGTCGATCTCCAATCTAGCTTGTAATCGTAACACTTAACTTATAAATTGCCCCAGTACATGTATCGAGTTCAGATCTGATTGTTGATGGTGGACAATGATTAGACACTGGCAAGGCTGAAATCATTCACGTGGCGACTCTAAATCGTTTTCGAGATCAAATCCAAAGACTCCACTGAAGGATGATCCTGACCAGCAAAAACATGAAAGGACAACATGGACAGATCAGGTATTCAAGTTGGAATTTCATCCAAGACATTTTGTTCTTTGTCATAAATTATTTCTTCTCTTTTCCAAAGAATGTCAAGAAGGCTTTTCAAAGTATACTGTATTTGAGAAGAGATCCTCGGCCTACAGTTGATTCTTTCCCTTTGAAGATTGTGAATACCAAAGATTTGCATACCTTTGAGCTTGATCAAGACCTTTCTTCTAAATTTTGTGATGACCATCTTGAAATTGATGAACCTCAAAAGACCAAGATTGATTCTATACCTGTCGTACATACCCCTACACCTTGTAAAATTCCAGATTGGTATAAACCTCTTTTTTTACCTTATGTTCTTCATGCTTCCCCCAAAAACTATGATCTATACTTGACGAGGTTTGATGGTGAATGTAAGAATGTCAACGCTGAGCAACATGTGCAAAATTTTGAGTATTTTCTAGACCTTTTTGAAGTTGATAGCGAAGATGTTAGTATAAGGTTTTTTGCTCTTTCTTTGCAAGCCAAAGTCAAGAGTTGGTTCAAAACCTTGCCTGATGCAAGCATTTCAGATTTCTAGCAGTTTGTCAAAGTTTTTCTCGATAGGTGGATGATCGGACAGAACCTTTTCTTGATTATAAAAGAGTATAACCAGCTGAAAAGACTGCCAGGGGAGACAGTACAACAGTTTTCAGCCAGATTTAACCAAGTTTATTATTCGATCCCAATTGATATAAGGCCTCCTCCTAGATCTGCTCTCTTGCACTACCCGGGTGCCTTTGATCCAGAAATGGAGTTTCAGCTGAGAGAAAGAAATATCGCAACACTTCACGAGATGCAAAATAGTGCAGTGAATGTAGAGGCTCATTTGCTAACCTTGAGGGCAAGGTTGAAGGAAGAAGAAAAGAAGAATATTTCAGAGCAGCTGACACTTTCAGAGGAAAATCTTGATGGTGTGGAAAATGATTGCAAAAAATGAAAGTAACATTCAAGAACAAGCGGCTGACCCAAAACATTTTGTTTCTAATCCCAATTGTCATAGTGATTATTTTATAGATCATTGTGAAGAAGAGAGAGCTGTTGATATGATGTGTATGTTTGATGATGAATTGCCTCAGTTTGATCAGTATGATGATGATTATGTTCTCCAAAAAGAAGCTAATCTTGCAGACGAATCAACAGCTAGTTTGTGTGAGGAGGAATTTCACTTTCAACAACTCAAATACAGTGATTAATCAATGCATATCATCTATGACAATGATGAGGAAAGTGCATCAAAGTTTGAAGTAAGTGAAGTATATTTACCTTTTGTTTTGATTCGTTTCAGTTCATCAGAGATAACTACCATGCGATCAGAAATCAAATGTCAACAAGTCTTGATTTGAATCATCTTGAGAGCAATGAAAATTTTGTTCAAGACTTCTCATATTCAGATTTGCAACCCCCGAAATCCATTGATTGTCAAGTTGCAGCTGAAGACTTGGAAGTGGACACACATGATTTAATGATTCAATGTGACTCCGTACCATTCTGTTTTGAATCATTTCAGTTTTTGAAGGGTAGATTGCATAGTAAATCTTCAAATGAACAACCTATAACAAATCAGCAATCTATCAGTGTTAATGTTGAGGATGAGACAGATAACAAAATTCTTGAGCAGCCTGTAGCATCAGATTTGCAGCCACCAAATGAAATTGAAGGGCATATTACAGATGAAGGTGTGGAAGATGAAATACATGATTTGATGATGCAGGAAGATTCTATACCCTTTTGTTTCAAAGCATTTCAATTTATAAGGTAGAATCTTCATAAAATCTCTCAAGAAAAAGATGAACAGCTAGAAGGATGCCATATATTTTCAATGGATACGTTGCAGCAGTCTTTTCAAGTTTTTCATGATCCAATAGCTGATGTTTTGGATGAGGTTTGCAGTCAAAGTCTTTCTCCATTAACTATATGTGAGCTTGAAACATGTATTGATACAAACTTGATCTGGCAGCCAGTTACTTTGTCATTTTTAGCAGAGGTCTCGTCACAAGGCTCAGATCAAAGTTTGCATTCATGGTATGAGGAAACGAGAAGTAATCCATTAGATGAGCTAAGTTCTAGTGTACTTGAATTTCAAGATCCTTATGCATTGTTTTTGGAGGCGGATAGAGGATCCATATCATTCAACAGATCTGTTTCCAAGTTGTCATGGGAGTTTCCTTTCAGTAGTTCTCTCTTGTTGTTCATAAGTGAGCACTTGTGGAAAATTCGAACAGCATATGGAATACTTACTTGGTTTCATTGGTTGTTTCATTTCACTTGATCAGGTGATGAATGAAACTGTTAGAGTAGGTTTTGATGAATAAGCTCCACTTTGAGCATCATTTCTAGTTTGTCGGTTTTGTTTAAGTATTGAGTCAGATTTTAGTTAAGTGAGAGTCAATTTGTGTCGTCTGAGTCATCAGTTTTCAGTCATGCATTTTAGTTTGATTTTTTGACTCCATTGCCCAATGGATGAAGGCACTGTCTACTCTCCCAGAGATCTGTCGTTCTTGGCACCTTCAAGGAGCTACCATCCCCATTGGAGCCAATGTTAGTGTCAGCCTTTCCAGCCTTCCTTCAATGATCAAACATGCTCTTACAAAGTGATTTTAAGGTGTCAAGGTCAATTTTTGTCATTTCAATAAGTCTTCAAGCAAAATTTGGTCACTAGGCATTAGGTCTAGGGTTTGTTTTCACTCTTTTCAAAATTGTCCAAATGTCGGTCCATGTCACCATTCAGCTGAGTGTACCATTATTAAGAGGGTTTTCATCATCATTTCAAGTTCCATTGGGTCATTTTACAGCTTGTTCATGCTTCAGTTGTGCCTAGGTAAGGTCCATTTCCCTCTCCTAAGGTTTTGGACGTAATTTCTCTTGGATGGTCAAATCATCGAAAAAAAACTTGTATCATAATGTTCACACACCTTCCCATATCCTTAATGTACCTTATTAAACACTTCCCATCACTGAGATCCCCAAAATTCCTCATTTTTGCACAAACCCTAGTTTCTTGCTACAACCTAGCAATT
This sequence comes from Pinus taeda, assembly GCA_000404065.3. Taxonomy (NCBI): domain Eukaryota; kingdom Viridiplantae; phylum Streptophyta; class Pinopsida; order Pinales; family Pinaceae; genus Pinus; species Pinus taeda. The sequence continues at coordinate 245,047 of APFE031431762.1, forward strand.
TTCTAGGTTGGGCCTGTGTTTTTCCCTTTTGGACCCCTTTCCTTCACTCAATCTCTGCGATTCCACTTTCCCCTGCCTCCTAACATCCCTCCCTACTTCCAAAAATTTACCCAAGAATTTAGAAGCCCCTTATCCCCTTCATTTTGCTTCATTTCGACAAAATCCCTTGTTTCACACATCGGGATAAGTTTCACTCAAAAGATGTTTCAGAGCCATAAAAGATGAATTTTGGAAAACGGAGCGTAATGTTTGTCCACAACATTCCAAATAAGAAAAACCTCCCTCACTTTTTACACAGGTGTCATGGTTTTAGAGAAATGTCAAAAATACAATCGCCTTGGGAGAATTGATGCACCTCTGAAGTGACCTTGGGAAAATCACGTTTTCGCCTAGCTTGGTTGGCCAAATAAATTTCTTTATGAGTCAACAGATAACTAGACACAAAGCTATTTCCAATGAGCTATCATGAGCTCAATTTGGAGTTGAGGAAGGCATTCAAAAGTTGACTGCAACAGCACTCTGCCTTGAGGTAGCCTCATTTGGCACATTTTGACCAGTATTGGGAGATTTGAGTTTTGACAAGGAAAATGAACTACAAATTGAAAAATTATAGTTGGGTTGGAAAGTAGACTCAAGGAACTTTCCAACAAGCTATCCTTCACCTGATGTTGACACCAGGAAGGCCTCCAAAAGTCTCCTGAAAAAGGCACTATGCACAAGCTCTATGCGTCGCGCGCCTCAAGCCTAGTGCACGGCGCGCTCCCTATGAGTCGCGCAATTCGCGCGATGCATAGGATTGGGAGATAGAAATGAAAAATGGCTTGCAGTTTTGGATTTTTCATGAGAAATCATGAATTTTGGTACTTGGACAAGAAATTTGAGCAAGTTTTGGGTCCCCAAAAGGTCAAAAAACATGCAAAAAATGACCTCACTGCCCATTTTTGGACACACAAGAAGCAGTCTTGGGAGAACGCACTTTGGGAGGGGAAAATGGACACCAAATTGGAAACTTCCACTGGGTTGGAAAGTAGACAGGTAGGGCTTTCCAACAAGCCAATCTAAGCTTAATTTGGACTCCTACAAGTGCCCCAAAAGTAGGCTGAAAGGCGCGTGACACATAGAGCTTAGGCGCGCGACGCATAGAGAGTTTTGGTCAAATTTTCACCTTCCAGCTCAAAAATTCTGCTAGTTTGAGTAGTTTTGATTTGTGATGTAATTTTTTACTTCTCTTGATGTAATTGATTGAACATGATGTAATTTTGACACTTAGTTACTTGTTCTAGAAGATTCATTCACCAAAGAGTGAAAATTTAATGAATGAATTGGTTTCCTACCTTATAGAGCCAAGTTGTTTTGACTGCCTAGATTATAGTGCTTTGTTTAGAGTTGGTTGAAACAGCTCCTAGGATGATGAGCTCGACCCCTAGAGGCAAGGAAAGGGGTTAGGATTGTCTATATGATGTAATTTCTCAATCATTTTCAGAGGTTGGAGAGGTTGGACCCTTGGGAGAAGCTTGACACTCTATTGTACATTCACTTCTGCATTTTTGGCAAAGGAAAGACCAGGGTTTTGCAGCACTGTTTGGGATCCATGTGGCTTTATGTGTTTATGGTGTGCTTCTTTTAGTATTTTTAAGTTGTTAGGTGTATCGTTTTCCTTCTCTCATCTTCTGCAATTGAACAAATGAAGTGTTAAGGTAGAATCCATACTTTGTTATGCTCGGCCTTTAAGTTTTTTTGATTTTCCATGTTTTCATCTGTTTATGGAGAATCCTTGAAAACTTCTTGCTTTCCTTAACTTCTCACCAGTCAGATCTAGCTATTCATTCTCTTTAAAAGCATCAATATGATCGCCTTCCTTGCCCCAATCCGACCTCTGCAAAAACTGTGTCTCATCCCCGCACCCAAAATTGCATTTCCCTTTGATTCAACAAAAACCCCGAAAATCAATTTCAAACTCCTTATACTTCATACCTAGCCTAAAATTAATTACCAATTTAGTCATCTCGAGCCTCATTGATCACCTTTTGCCGAGATTGACTGGAGAGAGCCCTCTCCTGTCCTCGTAGGGCTAGCTACGAGGCTAAGCGTGGTTTGATGTAGCCTTGAGTTTTACCTTATTTCAGCCTAAGGTAGATTTGAGCGCTAACATAAACAAAAGTCTATTCTAGAATATGTGAGTGCATGAAATTATCTTAAATGATTGAATTACATATAAATGTTGAATTCGCAGGTTCGGTAACTATGTTTGCATGCAAAATTCAAGTGATGAACACACAGAGAGAGGAGATCGATTGAGAAGAATCATAATGGACCATCGAGTCCAATTGAAGCAACAGAGCAAAGCTGTAGAGAGACAATGAAACTAAGAGTTCAAATTTTTAATCTCAGATTTGAGTGGCGCAGCAAATACAGTGAGGGATTAGAACCTTCAGAAGAACCAAACCACAGAGAAAACTGAAGAAAAGGCGTAAAAACACAAGTAAAGTGAAGAGTGGAGGAATGGAGTGGTAGTACTCAGTGGTCAATAGATTTGAAAGACTAATGGTCAAGATTAAGTTGCATTGGCGGAAACCATTTCAACAAGGACTGGAATTAACCTTTGGAATAGAGCGATTATGATCACGCAATTAATCTTCGACCATCTGATCACGATACTGATCGACGGTCATGATTAAATCAACCATCGCATATTGGGAAAGCAGAGATCAGAGGTATCGGGTAATTGGTGAATGGAGATTGGCGCGACGGAAAGGTGATGGACTAAGAGGCAGACTCAACGATAGTTATGAATGCGGGACTAAGAAAGTTGAAGTTCGGTCTTATATATGGTTCAAGCGCAAGTTTAAGGTAACTCCTTTGTATTATGTTAAAGAACTATGGCAAGTATTTTAAAGCTTAAGTGGTGTTTAATGATTCCGATAGGCGATATCAATTGTGATGAGCTTTAACCTCGGGGACTATGCAAAAGTCTGTACAGAAGGTGGAAAGAAGGTATATTTGCAGGCATTTTCTTTGTTAATGGGTTTTTATAAGAAAAAACGTTGATAAGCATTTATGTGATAGACATATATATTAACCAAGGTTTTGAAAGGGGAAAGCTATATATATGTGTGAAAGGGTTATTGAAGGTTGTGAAGGGTGTTTAAAGTGCTGATAAGAAGGATTAATGAAAATACTTTAATCCAAGTCATAACCAAAGGTTTGAGGGTTCATATAATCCCGATAGGAGGTTTCAGGCGGGGTGATTAGTTCTGATACGAAGGAATTATGTATAAGAGGGCCTAAACCATTTTATGTATGAAGCTTTAACTCCATTGCAGAGTTAAATACCTGGCACAGTTGAGTTTATACAGATTCTTGCATACTGTGGGTATGTGCGGGTTTTCCCTTGCACCAAAATGACCCCCATTGTTTTCCTACTCATACCCACATCTTATGCCTACAACTACTTCCCTTATAGACTACATCCTTGGTGGTCTATAATTTGACTCCAAGAGAAGAATTGGAATATAAATATTTCCACCTTTGTTATAGCTACGATGGGAAGTATTTCAAAGGGCATAAATGTAAGGAATAATAATTATCTGAAATAAGTGTAATCAATTTCGAAAAACCTAATGAAATTTTAAAAGACCTTACCACTAAACTATATTTATTAGAGACTACACCTTTCCCCATGAAGAAACCACCATTGAGCATATTTATGAGAAACCTTCAGTTTCCATCCATGATATTTTAGGAACTTAATCTCCTTAGGTCTCATAGTTGATTGGATGTATAAACCATTGATAAGTTATGTTTTTTATGGTGCAAATACCCACAATTGTATTCATCAACGAGTAGTAGAATAGTTAACCCATTATTACGTTCATGCAATGGATAATTTCCAAATCATGATTGCTAGAATGTGAAACTTAAAATGGGAGACTATTATTCAAAATTCAACATGTTCTCTATTAAAATTGGAGGTTGTGATGTAGTTCTTGGAGAAGAATGGTTACAAACATTGGGTCCAATTACAATGGATTTAAGGAGTTATACATGAGATTCTATATGGAGGGTGGTAAACACACCCTCAAGGGTATCTAGTCCATGCTATCACGATCCCTGCCTCCCCACCATATCCTCCGGCCACCCCTCCCCCTTCCCCCCCAAAATCTCCATCCACTTGAATTTATCATATCTCACGATATGGAAAATATATTGAAGAAAGACCACGTGAGCATTATTAAATTAATTTATTGCTCATTTCAATGCCATCTATGTCATGGAAAACCTCTTACAAGAAATGGACCTTGATTTATAGTTGGTTTTGAGTAATCATAATTGAGTATTTGAAACAACCCATGGGTTACCTCCTTCATGTAGTAAGCATAATCATGGATACTCCCACTAATTCTAGGACGTAGTGAATCACCTAATGTATATCCTTATTGACATCCAATTGTAAAAATAATAAAATCGAGAAGATCATTTCAAGATTGTAGGAGGTCATAGTGATACATCTTATTACTAGTCCTTACTTGTCCCTAATAGTTGAGGTATTGAAGAAAGAAGGAAATTGGTGCACATGTGCTAACTTCCATTCTCTTAATAAATTACTCGTTAAAGAAAAACTTGCCATACCAATCATTTATGACCTCTTGGGATGAGCTTCATGGTGCTTGATTCTTCACAAAATTGGACCTCCTCTTTAGGTTTCACTAATTTGGAGGAAGTATACATTCCTAAGGCTACCTTTTGGGCATATGAATGAAATTATGAATTTTTGGTGATGCATTTTGGTATTTACAATTCCCCATCCATTTTTCATAGCCTCGTGAATAATATCATTTTTCTCTTCTTACATGACATTGTTCTTGTAATGCTTGATGATATCTTGATTTATAGCAATAATAGAGAACCACATGTGGATAATGTTGATAAAGACCTACAACTACTCAATGATAGCTATTTATTCCTCAAAATCTCTAAATGCAATTTTTTGGTGCTTTTGAAGTGAAATACTTGGGTTGCGTAGTCAATAGGACAAGGGTGTGGGTGTATCCAAGAAGTTTGAGGCTATGAAATATTGGTGATGCCCTAAGGCTATGAATATGTAATGTGGTTTCTCATGACTTATGGCCTTATATAGGAATTTTGTGAATAATTATGGGAAAATTATAGTTCCATTAATTGACATGTTAAAAAAATGTATTTGTGTGGAACAATGCAAAATTGTAGGCCTTTTCTACTTTAAGAAAAACATGTTTATTACTGTAGTCTTTGCAATGCTCAATTTCACTAAGAATTTTCTACTAGAATGTGATGCCTTTGGAAGTGGTCTTGGGGAAACATTGATGTAAGAGAAAACCCATTAGTGTTCAACAATAAATAATTGTGTAATAGAAAATTGGGAAAATCCACCTATGAGAAATAAATGATAGCAATCCTTGATGCCATTGATACATAGCATAAAAATATCATTGAGACGAATTTGAAGACCAATATTAACCATCATTTCTTGAAATCATTTTTTTGATAGAGGTTGTGATCACCTAAGTAGTTCAATTGGTTCATAGGTTATGGTTATGTAATCATATAGAAAACATGATAAGGACAACATGGTGGTTAGTAATTTTTCTTGAAAACATGAGGAAGGTTCCCTTTTTTCTATATTCTTACCATACAAAATTAGATTTAATAGGTGTGACAATAATTTTTGGATAATTCCATAGTGGATTAACTCATCCAATGGCTTAACAAGGACCCTAAATCCCTTACTATTTATACTTGGTAGAAAGAAACCTTGCAGTATAAAAGTGGTTTTTATATGTGTGTGTGTGTGTGTGTGTGCACATGTGTGTAATTAAGCTTTAAAGATAGGGAATTAATGAAATTGTATTTATCTCCATGTTAGGAATAAAACAATGAGATAAAGGAGAAATTAAAACATAACAACAATAACATTATTTTTATGTTGGAAAACCTAAACCAACAAAACCCAACAATAATGGATGTATTAATATATTTGATCAAATTTGACCAAGATAGCAAGTGAACCTACATCAATGACCTATACACCCAATGGAGTATCCTAGGACTATTTAAGGGCTTCATTATATCAAAATAAATGGGAAGAAAACCATAAGTTACCAAAGCAATGGGAATTAAACCACGATTTCACTTATTGACTATTTTATTGAGTCGAGTTTCTCTTAACATCCCCACCATTAAAATTTACTTGGGGTCGTTATATAGACCTACCTCCATCAAAGTTTAGAATCAATGAATTTGGGAATCCCACATGCTCCCTCTTATCACCTAGGTATACATATAGACTTTATCAATAACTTACTATGGTATGCATGCTTAACTAGGTCTTATAGTTGCATGTCCATTTACATGCAATTTAGTTTTTATTTTCTAATTATTGATATTTCCTTCAAGGCTCCATGGGAACACGTTCTCCATGTCGATTGATTATTTTGGTAGTATTTATTTCACCACTACTTGATAATAAAGCTTCCCATCCTCCTCCAACAACCCATTCTATGAATACCTTGCAATGATAACGGTCTAGGATATATCATCTCATTGAGGCATTCCATTAAACACTTTTCATTCATTCTTCATGTTCAACAACTAACATGCATATCCCTTGTGAAATTATCCACAAACATTTCCTAGTCCATTCCCTTCCTTCACAATAACAAACTTAGCCTGAAAATTCTAAGTATATTTCCACATGAAGTAGGATATCCGTGTTCAATTTTTACATCAAATCACAACGAGGACTTTGATAAAAGTGTTTAGGAATAAAAATGTGAGAGAAAAAAAAAATTACGACATAACAACTTTTAAAACTATTTTAACACTAGAAAATCCATACCAATAGAAACCAAAATCAATACATCTATTGATATCTTTGATCAAATTTTCCCAAGTTGGCAAAGTGATCCTTTACTACTCACCTCTAGGCCCATTACAAGGGAATGTCCTAAGTCTATTTAAAGGATTCATTACATCAAAATCAATGGGCACAAAACCATGGGTTACCAAAACAATGGGATCAAAACCATCATTGTTCACCTAAAATGGATTTCATTCATTGAATCTTTTACCGAATCAAGTTTATCCTAATAATCCTAACATGGGTCAATATGGATTTTAGAAAATATATGAAAGAGATAAATCTCCTTTAAGAAGACACGAGAAAGGGAATCCATACTTTTGTAGTTGAATATGAAGCCTATTAAAATAACGAGGTGTAAAATGGTGTAAAATTAAATATGGCTCAAATTATAGGGTTCCCTTTGATCCCTCTATATTGGCAATTATCTTGCCTGGAGAAAAGAAAATAAAGATATTGCTTCTATAATTAATATTAATTGCAAATCAAAAGATGAAGTGTTTATGTTTATTCAAAAACTAAATGCATGGGCCATGACACAAAAGGCCCAATACAAGCAATGAATTTCATGGTAGGAATTAAAATTAAGAATTACTTGGGAATTCACAAGATTAGTGAGACTATGGTGGGATCATCTCGGACATGGAGATAAAACAAGCATTATGGAGTCTGAAAAACCAATGGAGGAATTATCTAAAGAATTTTAATGAAATAATTTTATGGCATTACTCCTCCCCCAACTAATCACTATGCTTAGGTGTATACGTCACAATGACTTTGTAATATTAAACAACTTTCTCATCTCTATTCCACAATGAAAATTATACTATATACGACTCCAATTTGGATATGACTGCTTATCTTAGGTACAATTTGGTAGCCATGTTAGGAACTCTTGCTTATATTGTTAAAGAGAATATGGAACTGAACAAAATAAATATTGAGGATCTTCCTTTAGCATAACTACATGATCAAACTATACTTGCAATGCAGAAATAATGTCTCACAAGAAAGGTTAACAAGAATATAAAAAAAAAAGTCAGGATTTAACACATACATATGCAATACTTATGTTGAGACTTATGACTTTGGTTGTCCTATAGGAAAATATAAAATATATAAATTTTTTCTTCTTATACATGAAATAATTTGTCTTGTAACCGATGTAAATATTCTTATTCAAGGAGATCTAAATTCTTTAGAAAGAAGATATCTACTCTCACCAAACCAAAATTTATTTTCAAGAAAAGGAGGAGTCCATCAAACACTTATATTTTTTATATAGTAAAGAAGAAAGGTCATTGGGCCAATAATTGTCCTCAGACGCATCAGTCCAAGTGCCAAAATAAACTCATGGATGTTTTCCAATCTTCTTATGAACTAGATGAATGGGAATAAGTGTTCCATTATAGTTCTGATGGTGAATATGTTTTATTCTCTGCATTGTCGTATGATTCTAATGACATACAACATCAGTTTGGTCACCCAGGAAACCATCTGATAGAATATTTTCTTAATATTTTATGTATAATATAATATTAAGAAGATAGTTCATGCAGGTCCACATTATTCTTCATCTAAAGAGATAATGAGATAATATTGTGGCTCATTAAGGTCATGAACACAGCGTGGACCATACATATTGAAATTATAGAAGAATCATGATAAATACATGTTGGGAACCAATTCATTAGATGGTACTACTTTTTCACCATAAAAATGACTGTTTATTTCAAAATGTGGAATGCCAGATTCATTTTCATGTGTGAGTTCCAATTTTGATGTGAGAAAATTCAATTGAAACTCGAACCATGATTTTGATCTTGCAACTTCTTCTATATCCTGGTACAGTAGATAAGTGAATTGAGGTCCTATGAGGTTTATGATAGACTCATCTCTAGGAAAAAACTTATACATAAGTATTTTATATCATGGAGTCCACAAATTATAAGTATTGGAAATATCATTACATGACATGACTACTATAACACTTTTATATCCTTTTACATATATGAATAATGAACAATAATCCATATGACTAAGATATGGGTCAAGAATATGAATATAGAAAATATAAGGATTATGTGTATTAATCAATACTATCTTAAGGGATCTATAATACAAATCATAATTTTTCTTATTGACCCAATAACTAAGGATTTCATGGACTAATGAGGGTAGAATAAAAGGTTTTTACAAAGCATGAACAACCTAAAAAATATGTACAAGAACTACAGATAAGGACCCATTTGTATCTTGGTGGAGCAATAGGAGGAGATGCTATGATCCAATCTCCTCTTGTGAAGAATTCTATATCTTGGATATTACTTCCTTATTTTGTTAAAAGATCTACAATGAAATTATCTTTTCCATCTTTATACTTGTTGATGCCTCGAAAATCGCTGCAACAACATTGGGGGATAACCACCTGGTCCAGACCTTAAGGCAACTCCTTTTCCGTTTGATGTGGTGGCTCTGACTGGTTAAACTAGGTCCAGTTACCTTATCCCTATTGCTATTGGTTTATAATGTATCTTTAACTACCAATAGACAGGGATATCAGATCACTTCTTCTTGCTGATCAGGCAAGAGAATGACCCTTAAGCTGATTTGGGTTCAACCAAGCCACAACTAAAGTTTTGCCTCTTTGAGGAGAGGACTTAACAGAATGTATAATTTACTCTAAATGCAAGTTTATTCTATGATGCAAGCAAAAGAAAATAATCTAAATCTTATCTTAATTAGGCAGATATAGATCTAACCCAACTAAGAGCAAGATAATTAAAGTATTGGGATTTAGATATGTCTTGTTTATAATGAATATCAAATTAATGAAGTAGTTCAATTAACTGACATTATGGATAACAAAACACATCCTCTTGAGACCTCTTAACTGAAATAATAAACCAACAACATTCAGGAAGTAGTTCACAAAAATGATATTGATTATCAAATCAATAAATCCAATAATTGAATAATGACATGTGGAAATAGTTCACAACACATTACCATTCAATAAATCAGTTTCATAAGACAAATTTTAGAGTAAGTAGTTACTCAAAAATGAGAAATTAATCCATAAAAAACAGAGATACATAATAACAAGATTGAGACAAATTACCCATATTGACAATAGTGCACAAACATGAATAAAATGACACATTCCTGTCACCATAAAATTAAAACTGATATTTGAAACAATACTATTAGAAATACCAATTTATTGCATCCATTTCTCTGTCATTGGTCTCCAAGAGCCCTTTACATTGTTTGAACTTATGCCTTCAAAACTAGAGCCACAATAGTGCAAACTCTGCCCCTCATACATAATTCAAGATACAAAGGGAAAATCCTCAATAATCCCCAGATCTGAGATTTTCTCTCTTCCCTCCTATAACTCTAAATTCCTATTACAGTAGTGCTTTTAGAAGCCCAAAATTGCAGAGGAGAGCCGCCCCTTCTTACATTCTGCAATCTATTACTTATATTATTTGTGAAGGAATTCTTGAGAGAAGAGTTTGTTGAAGAGAAATCTGCTAAATCCAATTTTACTTGCTCAAAACTCTGATCTTCAATTGCTGGAGCATTCTCATTGATTGAGATCTTTTTCTCCATATTTCTTCCATTGCTTTCCTGCAAAAAGAAATCAAAATAAATTAAAATGCAACAATAAAATAAACATGGTATTGCTGGCATTTAAATCAAATCCAATCAAATTCGATTTAATTAAATAATTGAAAATAAAATATAAAGTTTCTCTTGATGCCTGGGATGGTTTAATTGGCTAGAGATATGATTAACCAATGGATCTGCAATTAGAAGAGGTTTTGGACAAATGAAAATGAAGAAAATATCTCAGAAAATTGATTTTGTTTTCAAAATTCGGAGCTTGATCTTCTGCCTAATTTTTGACCCAATAAATGATTAAATCTGTTAGTGAAACCTCCTCAGAAATATTCTCCTTGATTTTATCTTTCCAACGAGCCGTCCTGGGCCTCATTTGGCCAAGTATAACTCAATCTATAAGCCTCCAAAGTTGATGGATCAAATCTGATGTAAATCTGGAAATTCTGTTGCTGGGCAAAAAAAAATCAAAATTCTTATTAAAAATTAAATCCTAAATTAGAATTCTAATTAATTCTAAATTAATTGTTAATTATAAATTAAACTAATTATTTAATAAACTATTTATTAATTAACTAACTGATATTTAATTAACTATTTATAAACCAAATTTAATCTAATAAAAAAAACTAATTAATATAAATAATATTTTAATTTAAAATTAATTAATTTAAAATTTATTATTTAAATATTAAATTTTTTAAAATAATAAATAAAAATTTTTAAATAAAAACAAACTACTTTGCATTACCTTTATTCACTCACCTATTCCATATTACTCATACGTTATTACATAAGCCACTTTAAAACCATGAATGGAGATAAAAAGTCAAACCTTGACTTATCCGGTCGGAGGAGGAGTGGTGTCGGGGGCATATAACTTATATCAAATAAAAACTCCCGATGTGATTCAAATGATTTTAAACATTGTTTAATGCTCTATTGTCTTTTGCTTTTTGGCGATCAGAGGTATGAGGGGATATCGGGAGTTTGTAAAATGTGTTGCGAATAAAACTTCTGACTCGATATCACATCGAGGTATGGTGTGTATCAGGGTATAGAATGACATGCGCCGATATAAATTCTGATGCGATTAAGTTTTTTTTTATATATTGAATTTTAATTTAATTAAATTAATTATTATTACTAATTAAATTTAATTAAATTAAGATTTAATATTATTTTTTTATATTGATTTATTTTAATGAATTTAAGTTAAGTTGTGAAATTATCTAAACTACAACCACTTGAAGAATAAATAAAAATAATAAAAATAAACTACAACCACTTGAATGTTTGGGTTTTCGAGATTAGGATTTGATTTGGAAATTGCAGTGAATTTCTTAAAATCCCGATAATTAATGATTTGGCTGCATAACTAAAAATGGAAAAGTGTTAGTAAAAACTTGCTATGGATTAATATTTAAAATGAATGCGTTATTGAACTAATTTATTTACAAAATGCAATATTGTACATTTTATGCATTTTTAACCCAGGCTAGATAAATGATGAGACTTCAAAGGAGTGCCATTTTCAAACTAGTTGACCAAATAAAGCGAAACGAGCATCAATGGGAAGCTTATAAAAATCGATTCTAACAAAGCAATCAAACTAAGAATCCAAAGAAAATGAAAAATTAACAAAAGCATACGATAATCAACTAAATAAAAATCTTAAAAGGTGTTTAGCCAAAATTTTAATAAAAAGGGTTCCCATTATTTGAGTAGAGCAAACCAATAATGGGGGGTTGTTTTTTCACCACAACAATACTCTATATCAAAGTGATAATCATCTAACCATAAAATCCACCTTAATACTCGAGGATTACTTTTCTCAAGTACTATATGATTTATGAGAATACCCTTCATATGTTTTAAATATGTTCTTACAATAAAGTGAACTAGTTTGAGAAAAAATTGGAACCTCTTAATGCTATTTTTTATTGCAAGAATTTCTTTATGAGAGAAAGGGTATTTTTTCCTTTGGAATTTCGTGATGAGTACATACATATCTCTTCTCTCTTGGTATGATTTTGTAACAAAACTCCTGCCCATACTTGTTAAGAGGCATTTATTTCTAAAATAAATTAAATATCTAAATTTGAAAGATGCAACTTTGGAAGATGTTGAACTTTTTTCTTAATAATTTGGACTACTTTTGTCCTTTAATCAGTCCATGTAATTCATGGCTTTAATCTATGTTGCATACATTTAACATATTTTCCTTGGTTCTCATAGAACTATATGATGCAGTTTAGACAATTGAGGAACCTCTATAACTGCTTCCTTTCCAGTTTATGATCAAGAAATTTCTGCAAGGATTTTAAAACATGATATTGGAGTTCCTTGCCTTGTGATCAAATGAGACCAAGATATTCTATCTTGGGTTTTCCAAGAAAAATTTTAGAATTAGTTTTGGATAATAATAAGCCATGCTTTAAAACTCTACTACATACAATCTGCAAATGGTACTTGTACTCTTTTATGTCTTTGGAGTAGACTAACAGATCATAGATATATACAATAACAAAATCAAGATCCCTAAAAATATCTTCCATATTTTTATAAAACTTAGAAGGATTATTTTGAAAACCGAAGGTCACAACACACCATTGGTATTGGCCAAAGGGAACCAAAAAAGTTGTTTTAAATGTGTCCTTGGGAGTTATCCCTATCTTCCAAAATCTACTTTTCAGATGAAACTTACTAAATATATTATTTTGGCCAATTTCGAAAATAATAATTCTTTTGAGGGAAGTGGATACTTGATAGGGAGCAATGCATAACTAATAGCTTTGTAATTACATAACACTTCTTTCCCATTTTCTTCTTTGAATGTATATTGACATAGAATGTAGGGCAAGCCCAAGGACTTCTACTTGGTTAAATTAATATTCTCTTCAATATTGCTTCAATCTCCTCTTTGCAAGTTTGTAATTCTTGTGGAGACATTGAGTTTGATGAAGAAATTTGTGGCTTTCCATCGAAATATTCTTTATAAGTAATATCGACAAAGTATTTCTCTCTAAAAAAAGGCATATGGGTATTCATATGTGCATTATTGCTTTAATTTTTCTACAATATCCCCAATATCTTCTTGGCAATGTAGTTCTCCATGCATCACTATCTTATTTATTTTTGACAATTTTGGATCCTTCTATTTCATATGGTTTGTTATCAAATATTCTTACCGTAATATCACAATTGTATTGAATATGAACTGACTTTCCATGAATATGAAAGATAGAAATTTATTGATTAGTTTTGAAGGGTTTATGTCTTCTAACAAAAATTAGCCCAAAAGAATATCACAACCAACATTAAAAAAAAAAAAATTCAAAAAGGCGGAAACACCATTCAAAAGTATTGGAAAATCAAGAGAAAATGCAGTTATTAGCATGACTGCTTTATTGATTGCTTTGAGATGTACTTGTGTTGGTGGCCTATAGTACTCTAATATTGCCCCATATTTAGCACAACTATTATTGGAACCAATATAAATTTGTGCATATGGAAAATATTGTGTATAACCTTTAACCTTAATTTCTATAGTAATAATGACTCTGTCATCAACCCTTTAATATCAGGAAGTTGGGTATTAGTTACGTTATCCTCCTCATCAAGTATTTCATTATCTAGAATTTATTCTAATTGGATTTCCATTCGTTTAGCCAATACCTCTATTAAATTTTCCCTTAGTTTATGTAATTCACCAATATAAGCCTTAGTAGATCTTACTAGTTGTCTAAGTGTATTTCTTTTATTTTTAAGGTCATTTTCTTTCTGCCTTATTTTATTTTCTATCCATTCTTCTACATCTTATAGAGAATACTTCTGATAATACTTAGTAGTCTAAGCTTGTTCTGTTTAAGCAACCATAGAAGTAGAATATAGTCTATGATCATGAATCATATGTCTTTCATAGCATTTTGGAGAATCCACCACGTTGAGATGTCGTATGGATCTAAGTTGATCAGTGAACCGATCAATACATTCTTGATATCAACAATGAAGAGTAAAATAACCAAAAATAAGAGAACATCAAGCATTTTGAAGAGAAATTAATGAATCCTTTAAAACAGAAACAATAGTGAACATTAAGCAATTTGACATAAACTATAATCTAAACAAGAAGAAGTTGAACCCTATGAAAGAGTAACTTGACTAAAGTGATGTTTTATGTCTTTAGAATCTGAGGAGGATACAGAGACTGAAAAATATTACCGTCAAAACTATAATGGGAAACTTGTTTCCATTCATTTGGTTCATAGGTAGATTTGAAAATATCCATGAGTTTGTGTTGGTGCTCAGACTTCTACTTTTGAGGAAAATTGTTGTCCCAATGACCTTTCTTCTTGCATATATAAAACATATAAGTCTTTGATGGGCTCCTCCTTTTCTTGAAAATACATTTTGGTCTGATCAGAGTATATCTCTTCTTTCTAAATATTTTAGATCTCTTTGAATACCATTATTTACATCCGTTGAAAGAAAAATTATTGCCTCTACAAGAAGAAGATTGTTTGTATCCTTTATATTTTCCTTTATGACAACCAAAATGGTAAGTCTCAACATAAGTATTGTAGATTTCTAGATTAAATCCTAACTGATTTTTTTACATTTTGTTGAGCCTTTCTTTTGAGACATTCCTTTTTCAATGCAAGTATAATTTGATCTTGAAGATCTGCCAAAGAAATATCTTCAATATTTTTTTTTTCTAGTTCCATATTCTATTTGAAAATATTAGGAAGCCTTCTTGGCATTGCTGCCAAATAGTTCCTAAGATAACTAATGTTATCTGGATTTGGAGTCTTGTATGGTAGACTTTACATTGTGCAATAAAAACCAAAAAGTTGTTTAATATTGAGTTTTTTTTTGTGACATATACAACTAAGCATGGTGATCGGTTGGGGGAGGATTAATACCATAAAAATATTTCATTGATGCTTTAGATAATTCCTCCATTGGTTTTTTAGACTCCATAATGCTTGTTGCGGAGGTAAATCCCCTCTGCGGACAGAGACAATCCCACTAGCCCCACAGGGGTCTAGCAACAATCATACACGCTGCATGCAAGTTCCTAATTGCACAATTTAAGAGTCGATCAGAAATACCAACCTGGGATCCAACGCTATTTGCTGTGGGAGAAGTGTCGCTCCTGTCCTTTAGCTTTCACCGGTCACTATCCTTGCGCTCCACGCATGGACACCTGCACAAATGAAGAACAACCCAAACAAGCGTAAAATCCAATATCATACAATTATATATCAGTCAAGCAGGATATAATTCAAATATTACCAGAAGAACATGTGAATGGAACCATAATAACAGTCGCTTATCATTCGATAGAAAAAAGAGAAGAATTACAACCAATTAAGGCTTGACGCTGCAAATCTCCTCCCACTGGGTCAGCAGTCCAACATGTCTTTCAAAGTCACTTCCTCTCTCAACAATCCGGCAGCATGACCTCTCTTTCAGCTCTCACTATCAATTTAGCTTCAACACTCTGACACTATCATTAGCACTCTCTCCAAAAACTAGCCAGTTCAATGTAGGATGACAGTGATTTATAGCTGGAAGGGGAGAAGGTATTCATCGTATCTAGACACCTCTCGAAGATTTGGCATTGTCTCAGAATAGCCTTTGGACTGAGTTGTCATGGATGAAAAAGCGACACTCGGCTGTATCCATGGGATTTTTCCTCAGGGAACTGCATGAGTAATGGAGGAAAAAACACTTCAGTGCGCGTTGGCCAAAAATCATGACTAATTTTGTGTGGTGCGGGCTTTGTTCTGTGACAGCGCGTCTGTGGGCGCACCCTCTTTGTAGGAACTGAGCCATTGGCGCGGGTTAGACACTGTTGACCCGCGCTAATGAAAAAAGGGCATTTTTCAAGGTTAATCTTCAAAGGGTGTCTTCAGGGATATTGAAGTTCATACTTAGGAGACCTCAATGCAAGTGTTTTCAAGTTGTGTCACTAGTCACAGGTCCATAAATGTGTCCTCCAATGTGTGACAATGGGGGTAACAAGGACGGTGACCAACGGTGACAAATTACTACGTAAGAGATGCCCCCTAAAGCATGAGCCTAGAGAGAGAGAGAGAGGTGAAGTGATTTACAAGATCATATCCAACTGTCGCCGAGAATCTGCATGGAGAGATACAGTATGATAGTTCAAATACATGATATATGTGGTATGGGCGCAGCCATCCATTAACAGAGTACATAACAATCAAGATCCGTAGTATGGACGCAGCCATCTAGTTGGGATCGATGAATAGACTCAGGTATGGTCGCAGCCATCCAGTGAAAAGAGTCATGTATCAAAACCACACCTGGATTACAACAGACACAATCCAGGGTCTTGCACTCCACCTCGACCCGAACACAAGTACAAGTTAAAGCATGCGAAGATGTAAGCTGACGTTGAACATGCATGAACATCGCCTGATTACCAGCCAATAATGAAAACTGTTAACAGGCGCGAGAGATACCACCAGTAACGACAATGGTTCTCAAGGTACTATAGGTACAGTCTACGGCGTGTGAATGAATGAGCCGATGTCGAACACCCGCAGAGTCATCCGATCGGAGGCCAATGATGAAAACCTCGCGTCGAATACGAAGAACCTGCCATTGAGGCATGCAGGCTCCAAGGTACCAGAAGGGAGTCTCTAGGTCACTTTCCTGGATAATGAGCTGAAGTCGACAGGAAGTGATCTTTGTCGAAGGTGGGCCATAATGTTTCCCACATCATCGACACGAGACGGGAAGAGACAATGTTGTGAAGTAAGATTTATGAACTATCAAGCGGAGGCGATTTCTTTCAGAGGTCAACTTCTCTTTGAACATATCGGCGGCACGACAGTGGAGTTGGCAGTATTTGACATCAATGGATCAGAGGTCATGATGACGTGGCAATGAGCAAATGAGAGGTCAAATAGGATCACCCGAACCCACGGAGGCAAGTGAAAACGAAATGAGATATCCCCACCCTGACACGAAAGCAGACAAGTGCCATGTTCAAGAGCGACATACTGCCGACACGACTGTAATTACGGTTCCAAAATTTTCTTTTTTCCCTCGCCATTTCTGGCGAGTACCCCGATTATTTTTAACAAGCTTGATGGGGATAGCATATGCTTGTGGTGTAAGTTCGACCTTCGGTCGAATCCAACCTAGTAAAAGTTTAACGAGCCCTAGGGAGGAGAAGCTCAAGTTTCGTCATAATGACGAATCCAATGTCATCAGGGTTTAACGAGTCCGACATAGGTAAAACTCGGAATATTTTTCATGTTTAGAGAGTTTGAAAAAGACACGGAAAAGAAAACTCCAAAGGTCCTTTTTCGTAGATTTGTGTCTCTCGGGTCCGAAAAAGTGTAAAATGATACCCGAAAGAACCGCCTGATCATTACGACCGAGGAGTACTTTTCATGAGTAGTGATTTCGGTCTGAAAAAGTAAAAAAGGGACCAAAATCACAACGTTTCGCAACCATTAACGAGTTTGAAACAACAAAAACCCAAAAATCTTTTAGTGTTTAAACAGTCGATAAAAGAACTTAAAACGACCGCCTCTTAGTAACCGTTTAACGAGCCAAGAGGGACAACTCGGCGATCTTTTCCCCTTTAAAAGCTCAGGAAAAGAGCTGAAAGCAAACCATTAGGTAACATTTTCTTGTGTTTTTCCGAGCTTGAAAAAGTCAAAAAGACGCTCGTTAGAACTGCACCAGGCTCTGTTATCATTCGATCAACAGTGGAAAGTCTATTTCGACACAAAAAAACCCTAAAAACACCTAAAATTGACATTTCTAACGTATTTTTGGGCTAAAATAGTGCTATAAATAGTAAAAAACAAATTTACTTTTTACCTTTTACCCTATAAGTTCACTGTTGGAGGGTTTTCAGTGCGAAATTCATCTGCTGATTACGACCAATCCAGGACACAGTTCGAGTTGCCGTCTGCAACAGGTAAGAGGCCTCATCCTCAGCTTCATTTTCATTCTATTTTTACTGGTTTTTATCCACATTTTAGGCCTCTGCAAGAGGATTTGAAAAATTTTAGGTCCGTGCCATTGGCGCGGGATTCCGGCACGGGACCGCGCAAGTGGCGGAATTTTAATACAGAGACCGCGCCATTAGCGCGGCTGTTTTAGAAACAGTCGCGCCATTGGCGCGAACTCAATTTGTGTCAAATTGGACCATTAGAATCTCAAATTTCCTTCAAATTATACTTCAATATTTATCTAATGATTGAAATTGGTTCTTTGTTTGCAGGATTTTTCCCAAAATGGTGGTCGAATGGAAAGAACGAGAGCACGAGGAAGTTGATGCCCTAGCTCTGGCAGATGATGATTGTATGGCGGCACTGAGAGACTGCGGACTCAAGAAGTTTTTTCATACTTCCTACCTCCGCGCACAACCTGAGCTACTACGTTTCATAGTAGATGCTTGGGATGTAGAAGATCAGGTGTTCCGCCTGAAGGACCAGACATTGGAATTGGATGTTTCCGATGTCTATTTCATCACAGGTTTATCACGGCGGGGCGTGCGCCCTATTTTGACAGGCAGACGACCTTCTGCAGAGAAGATCGAGGAGGTGAAGGAAAGGATATGTCTTGGTGCACGTTTTGGCGAGAACAGTAGGAAAGTAGACATCAACACGATCCCTAGCTTGGTTCTATGGATTATCTTGTTTACCATTACCCGGGCAGCAGGTATACAGGCACCTCATGAGGCCAGCAAGAATCACTTGCTATTGGCCACCAAGTGTCTCCACCCTACAATGTTTGATTGGGCTTCCGCGGTGACGACCAACATCAAACGACAGCTTACCAAGTGTAAGCAGGGTGGAAACAAACAGCTTGGGTATGGGTCAATTCTGGTGACCTTCTTTTTAGAGCGGCTACCGATTTTTCGGATACCTGGAGGGATAGTAGCAAATCCAGTGCTGAGGGAGCCGAGGTTGCATCGGTGGGCAGAGCTCATGCCCAGAGGAGGAGGGGGCCAACAGATGTCTTGGAAGCCCGAGTTCTTCATCTGGCTCCGGCATCAGATGATAGTCATTGAGGACTGGCCCTATGCGGGCACGGATTTCACCGGAGATCCCGATCTCCCTCTACCTGATGGAGAGGATTGGGACGAGGAGCTAGGTAAGAACTCTATATTTTTAATGTTTTATATATTTGATTTTTTTTGTTAATACATGTCTATTTTCTAACATCATCTATATATGTATACAGATGTTGGCGCAGAGCGACCAGCTGACGTGCCCCATAATGTGCGCAGAGCGCAACCCACAGTAGACCCTCAGGTAGAGGGTGAGGATGATCTTGTGCAGAACCTTGAGGCACTAACTCGAGGTATCCCGGACTACGGCAGGTTAGCAGATGTGCCTAGGGCTTATCAGAGGCATACGGTGGGGGTATCTACTCGTGCGCACCGTCTGTTGAGACGTTTGGTGCGGGCAGTGACATGCTACCATGAGCATAACCGTGCCTAGATATCTAGGTTTCATTTTTGTACATTTTGAGGAGTACGCTGTCAGTGGACGTATAGACTTTGACATGTATTATTTTTGTAACGCGCGGGACGCGAACACTTTGACTCACACATATATATATACATATGGATTTTTTGGATGGATCTTGTACATGTTATGATGTTTTAATTATGTTACGCAAATGTATCAGTTGCATAACATGTGACCCATGTGTTTTTTGTATGTTTATATGCTTATGTTTTATTCCTAGATGGATCTTGTACATGTGACTATGTCTTTTATATGCTATGCGACTGTTGGACACATATGTAATATAATGTATCTAGCGCATAACAAACGACCCATTGGAACGTATATACACGCACATATTTTATTCTTCATACAAGATTTTATTTTTTATACAAGCTTAAAAGCACGTGGCATACATGCAAACTATGCTTGATGGGAAGTGAAACGGGCGTGCCCCCAAACATCGTGTATCTAAGTGATGTATCAATCCGAGTATATGCCCCCAGCTCAATCCATTGAAAAGGGTGAGGTTGAGTAAATGGTTATGTGTTACAAAAACATGAACACCCGGTTCATTGTTTTTAACGAGGTTGACATATGATATGAAACTATCTCGAAATGACAGTTTCATTGTTTTAACGAGGTTGAGACATTAAGAAACTATCCTCGATACTTGTTTCATGGTACGGAGCTTGACACAAGATAGGAACTATGCATCGACATTGTTTCATTGTTTAAAGAGCTTGAACAAGATCAGGAACTATGCTCGACAAATCCGTCGGCCGTGTTTCGACGACCTCTCTCACCAACAATTAAAGCAAAGTCGATCAAAATAGGTTTGCTTTTCTTCGACTGAACCATTCATTTTTTAGGAGCTGACATAGGATGATGACTATGCTCCGATCGATCACAGGTTCATTTTTAACGAGGTTGCCACAAATCAAACATCCTCGAAATTCCTTATTTCATTTTTGGAGGAGCTTGAATAGGAAAAACTATGCTCCGACCAGTCTTTATCATAGAGAAGAGGAAGCCGGGGCTTCCAAAAGTGGCGCTCCCGATGGGAGATCAAAGCCGTGTAGACTGGAATCTAATGCCCCCAAAGCACTGTTGACCATGTGGGTAGTGCTAGGGAGAGGCGGGGGAAAAGTACTCACATAGTTGACCTGCGAGGAGGCAGAGGAAACTGACGGAGAAGAACCGGGAGGAGGTGACCACGGCAGAGGGGGGCTAAAGAATGACAACTGGTCAACAATGACAATCCGTCCGTTGTGTGGAAAGCAGATTACGCGGAAAAGCGAAGAAACGATAGCCCCCACGGCATAAATGTAGTCACGACCAAGGAGAAAATTGTTTCCAAGAGCATTTTGGATAACCATTACGTCTATATAGATGGTTTTGCTGCCCAAAGTAATAGGTAGCTGTGGGAGGATTCCTAAAGATTGACATGCTCTTCCGTCAAAAGCCAACAGAGTATGCATGATCAGCTTAAGCGGCGGGGAACCGAGAGCTTGCCAAGTAGTATACGGCATAAGACTAGCCGATGCGCCTTCATCCATGACGGTGCCAGGTAGGGCCGTGTCATAGGCATGTACAGTGATCTAGAAAGGTACATGAGATGGAAGGCGATATGAGGTCAGGTGACTCCAATCAAAGGAGATAGCTGAACTGCTGGGCGGGGGAAGCAGATAACCGCCCCTATGCTCGAACGGAGCCGATGGAGGACCCTCTGAATCAAAATAGATAAGAGGATCATCGTAAGATTCAGGAGAAGTTGATGAAACATGAAGAACCTGTTTATGACCGTCGTCTAGAACAGGTTGGTCAACTGATGGTAAACTCGAACTGGCACAATCGCCGACCAATGGTTGATCGGGAACAGGCTGGACGGAACCAGCTGCAGGAAGAGGAGACTGAACAAGAGAGGTATGCGAACCAACCTTGTCGTCAGTAGAAGGACAATCTGCGGAGGCAGAAAGATGCTGATATCCAACGGGGAGTTGGGGTGGAGGATCTGCAAGACTTTCCAACACAGAGGAGGGTTTGTCCATGAGTGGACAAAGGTGAAGGAAGTGATGACCTTCACAAAGTTTGCAAGGGAGTCGAATCTTCCCTTTGCCTTTCGTATTCCCAACTACAGGGGTATCATCGTTGTGAGGGATAGTGGACGATGATGGACGGGCTGGATCACGAGCCCATATCCTCAAGACCCTGGGAATGCCAGGACAATCTCGAAGGAGGTGGTTTTCCTTGCATAGTCTGCAACGGAACTTGACCTTGGGTGGAGGGGTGGGAAGGAGTCCGTCTTCCGTTGTCTGTGGTGGAACAATAGTTGTGTTTGTAGTCTTCTTTGTGTTTGTGACCGTTCCCTTGTTTGACTTCTTCTTCTTTGACTTCTTCTTCTTCTTGTTAGCTACCTGGGTACTTCCACCAGGCGAAGAAGGAGTCGTTGAAGTAGGTGTCGAAGGGGTGGGGTCCACCTTTGGTTCAACTAGGTGTTGAGCAGGTGGAGGGACTGATGTAGTATCAGCCGACATAGAAGGGACCACAGAGTTTGAAAATAGCCAGACTGGTAACCCGACAGTTAACCCTGGGAGAGTTAGTGTTGCCATATAAAGGGCCCCAGCATTTCCAGGAGAAGGGAAACGACCAGCATCCCCACTAGGTGGGGGACTTAGGTTGATGAATCCCGGGAAATTTGCCATGTAAAGACGAAGTCCTAGCCAAACTATCGCACTCAAAATCTAAGTGGGTAATGTGATTGCGGTCAGATAAATTATTAAGACATTTTAATTTGACCTTTTCATATTTAGAGAGTCGAGAAAAGGACGAAAAGTTGACTTTAGTCTCCTTTGAATGTTTTTTGAGCACGAAGTGACAAGCTGCTCGCTTACACCTTTTTTGTTTGACAGTCTGAAAAGGATCAAAAGCTGACTACTCTGGAAATCTAGGTAAGAGGGTGTGCCAAACAAACCGTAAAACGGCTTATACACCTTAGCGATCAGAAGATCACCAAGGACTTCCCGTACTGCAGTCAATCTTCCCGAATGCTGTGTTCAGTGCATTACGGTTCGTAAGGCAGCAGACTCGGCTTCCTATGGATCAAAGGTTGCAATCCTATAGGGGTCTCCCAATATATACTCGACGGTACGTGGGAGCATAGTCCGTACTGGTACCTATCGTTTCACCGTGGAGGAATCACCCAACCACTCGACGATAAACTACCAGGCTTAACGACGCCAGAACACGTCTCTAGCCTAGACCTCTAGAATGTGAGCGTTAAATTCCAATGCGTTGTTAGGTTCATTGAATCAATTTTATTGTTGATCTTCAATTAAGTTTCAGTTT
>APFE031431762.1:275700-349086 GCA_000404065.3 Pinus taeda
GAATATTCAATGAAAGTTCTTTTCCAGTCAAATATCCGATGATTTGTATTTACTTTTATTTTATTTTTATCATTTGGACGATCGTCAAATATCCGACATGAGTTTTTACCATCAAAATTCTTAACTGTTTCCAATATGAAAAATGTCCTGACGTGTTCTCATTCTGGAAAATGAAAATTAGCCTTTGTAACATTAAATTCTACATTTATAGCTTTTTGTTCCATTGAAAAAGTCTACTATGAGACCGTACATTGAAGTTTACTAATTATAATAAATTATAAAATTAATAATATTAATTCATAATATTATATATATATTATATGATTATATAATTATTATTATATATATATATAAATATATTATATATATATATATATGTATGTATGTATGTATGTATGTATGTATGTATGTATGTATATGTAGTATGTATTATGTATGTATGTATGTATGTATGTATGTATGTATGTATGTATGTATGTATGTATGTATGTATGTATGTATGTATACCCGATCATATAACTTTGACATAGTTGTTATATTAGTTGTGATTGTTTTGAAGGTTGTAGGCTTATTTTGAAGTTAATTTTTGAACAAAATCATCACTGAAAGTTTGGTGACAAAAAAATGTCACATAACATTCCTCAAGGAGACCAAGGATACGTGGGATCAGCATCAAGAGATTTTAAGGATTCAAGATGGTATTGCCCTTGTAGAAATTGCAAGGGCTTGAGGCAAAGGAAAATTCTAATAAAACCAGCTAAAAAGCATTGTAGAGACTATGGACACACTGAAGGCAGACATGAATATCATCCATTATTAAGTTATTCATTATATGTCATTGTATTGTAGATTGTTTTTGTAAATGTTTATATGCATATTGTATTTTAGATTGTATGTCTTTGTATTATAAATTGTATTGGCTTTCTATTATAAATGTATTTTATATTCTTTTAGGAGGTGTTTCAACTATGTTGTCTTCTTGATGTGGAGAAATGTATTTGATTATTTTCGTTAGAGTCGATTAAGGGGTTAGGTCGAGTTAGACGTTAATTACTTTATGGGCTTAGGGATAAGGGGTTATTGTTTAAGGGTTAGGGTTTAGGGATTAAGGGCTTAGGAGTTCGGGGTTTAAGGGCTTAAGGGCTTAAGGGAATGGGGTTAAGGTGTTGGGGGGTTAATTAGGACCTAGAAGATTTAAAGGTTAATCATAGGATTTTATGGAGCATTATTAATAAGTTTTTAAAATATATTCTGCACATAATTTAAAATATGGACATAATGAATACATTTTTATAGGAAAGATGAAAATAATTATATATTATATGTATAAATTATATAAGAACAAAATAATAAAATTTAATATCATTAAAAAATAATTAAATAAAAATTGATTGATAAATTATTATAAAGAAATAGATGATTGGATAAAGGTAAAGAGACCATTTTATTAATTTAGGTAAGATGATAATTAATAAAAAACCATTTTTTATGAAAAATATTATACAAAAAAAAGAAATTACTTTATTTATTAAAAAGTTTAACTTTATAAACCACAATTTATTAAAATGTTATGTTCCTAACTACAGTCTATTTCTCTCATAAAAGTGACCCTTTCTCATTTTTTAAGGAAGAAGGTATCGAACACAAGCCTTGCACTTGGTGTTTCAAAATGTTTTAGGTGACAATGAACTTTTTAAGCTCAAGTGATATAGAGTGAAGAATTATCTATATAAAGACTCTTTTTGTGATAAGTAAGTGGTCTCATTTGTTGTAAATTGTGAGAAAACTAATTGAAGTAATATCAAATTGAAGCTAACAAAGTTCCTTCTACAGATTAATTACTCCAAAAGACTTGGAATATAAAGATATCCATGAGGATACAAATATTATAATAAATGTGTGAATAAGAATGATGATACAATGAGAGGGAGAGGATTTCTTATATACCAAGCACGTGTCTTTTTATGGAGAGTCATGTCTCATTTAGAAATGACCCTTCAACCTAATTACTAATTAACTAATCATTATTTATGATTATTATCATTTATATTATTTTAAATTATTTTCCATATATTTATTCATAACTTTGCCTTCCTCCTCAAAAATATTTTTCATCAAAGCTTGTCGATGAAAAAGGCTTGATCTCTTTTTTGGGTTAGAATGTCTTCTCGTCTTGGAATAGTCATCTTCTTCGATATAAGTCGATATGATCTTCTAAGTGAGAAACAAAATTGTCACGTTGAGAAGGGATCAAACAATCCTAGATTAATCTTTTGTGGAATATTCTTATCAGTATAATTTTGTAATGACTTGTCATCATAGGACTAGATTGAGGTTACATCACTCTTCTGTGGAACATCAGTTTGTTGTTTCTGTTCTGAATGGTTATGATATGTAGCATGGTTGAGCTGTCTACTCTCATGATTTAGATGCCGATAGGGAATTTTTTTGGTTTTATTTTCCCTTGTTAAGTGTGACATTTTATTTTATTTACTCTAGGTGACGATGTTGTTGAGTTGGTTACATAATCTTCACTTGGGGTGTTTATCATCTGATCTGCAACATCTAAGTGTGTCTTTTCTTCAACTAGTTTTCATTCTTCTTGAGTTATGATATTCACTGGATCGGTATTAATTCCTTTGCCTTCAACTTGGACTGACGAATTCAACATTTATTTCATGATAAGTTCTTCTAACTTATTTTCCAATGATTTCCTATCATCCTTAAGCTTTTTAATGTGAGTGAGTAGACTTCGATTTTAGATTCCGAGAAGTAAAATTTCCTCAGTTTTTGAGTCAACTTTATTTTGGTATTGAAGCTTCTTAGTTTTTAAAAACTTGATTTGTTCTAATAACCTTTGGTTAATGTTCTTTAAGCATAAACTTTCCTCTTCTTTTCTTGATAGATTTCCGTTGATCTTCTTATAAGAAATTTCCTTTTCTTGTTCTAACTGGTGTTTCTTAGCTTTACATTGTCTTACTTGTGTAAGTAGCTTTTGATTATGCTCCTTCAAACATGTATTTTCCTTATTTTTGTTGGATATTACTTCTTCAAGCTCTTTCTACTTCATTAATATTTAAAGAGTGATTCCATACAGGTTGGTTGAATATTGAGAAGTATGGAAGAACCTATTATTGTTTTGAAACCAACGTTTCAGACTAACTAGGTGAGTCCATCATCAGGGTTGTCAATTGCAAGTTTAAGAAGAGAGAGCATGGATGCATGGAGAGATTAATAGTTGATAGTTGATGGTTTAATGATAAAAATATAAATGTTGGCTATTTATTTGTTTAATTGCTAATATGCTTAAATTAAGTCTGTTTAATATCCTAATTTATTTAATCAGAACTAGATATAAGGGTCTAGTATATTTTAATGTTATAATATGTGTGTTGTTTAATGATTTTTTTTTTTAATTAACTGTTTAAATGATTGGTATTTGATGTTATATGTTAATGTTTAATGTAGATTATCTTAACGTTAATTATCAATGTTATTTATAGGTTAATTAATTAATGTTTTTAATCTAGGTTTATACATGTATGTTACATTTTATTTTAATGTATTGTTTAGGTTAATTTATGTACTTTTTTTTAATGTAGTTTATTTATTTATTTATTTTTATTTTTTTAATAGGTATTTGGCTTATTTCTTAACTATTTAAATGATTGGTATTTGAGGTTATTTGTTAATGCTTAATGTAGATTACCTTAATGTTAATTATTAATGTTATTTATAGGTTAATTAATTAATGTTTTTAATATAGGTTTATACATGTATGTTTCAAAATATCCTTAAGATCTTTTGTTGAAGGCATTTTTAGTCTTGATTTTGTTGTCATGTCTTGGAACGTGACCATCTTCTTCTTGTAAGGGAACATCAAGAATTTGTTTTTTGTGTTTATAATGAACATACCTAATTCCTTGAACCAAGGTCGACTGAGAATTATGTCAACCTCTTTTTCAAGTACAGTTATGAAACAGAATTGAGATATGTACTCATAATGATCAATTGTCACTTGTAAATCATTAATTTCATATTCTTTTCCGCCAAAAAAAACTTCTCGTTCACCTATATATTTGGCTCTCGAATTAATAGTTGATTTTCCAAATTAATTTTAATGTAATTATCTTCAATGTTTGGATTAATGATGATGTTAATCTCTTTCCTTTGGATACACCCTTTCAATGTAAATAATTTAAAATTTACAATTGGAATAATTTATAGGAGAATATTTGCTTCTTTATTTTCGATTTAGGCTCCAAATTATTTTTAATAAATCTTTTGTATATTATATATATTTATTAATTGGCAGACAATGTCGAAGATGGGCGGAAGGCCTACAAAAGGGATTGATATGCGGACACGGTGAGAGCATGGCAGATCACACAAAAGCGGGGCAGGGTTACATAGTGTCAAGGTTCACTGTGTTTGGCACCTCCATCCTTAATTACGCTTGTGACTTTGAGGAAGATGCCTTTGTTTAATTTACGACTGGATTTTGACCTTTGTGCCTTTTGATTGCAAAAGCCTCCATTTAATTCATGGATGGAACAAAATAACGACATGGAGAAATAGCGATGGAGTGGACAACATATGTGTTGCAAGCGCGCTAGTTGGCAATGGCTCGAGCAGGTAGGTATGATAGATTTGTAATGGAATTGAACAAAACTCATGACAACAACTTGTACAGATGTCTTTGCAGAGTGGTAGAATAGGCAGTGGTGGAAACACTATGATGACAATTGCAGTGCATGTGTTGATTGTGCCAGGCAATTTGTGGTCACGTTGGAGTGTAGAGACTGGTCGATAGTGGAAATGACTTCGTCTTTGTTTGTTTAGGTGGCTGAAAATGGTATTTGTGCGGTTGGGCCGACCACGTAATTTTTTTATTTTATCTATTTTTTTAATATTATTTTTTCATTTTATTTTAATTAATTAATTATTTTATATATTTTTTAAATAATTTTATTTATAATTTTTTTTTATATTATTTTTTTTTTTTTTTTAAATTTAAGTCCCAACAAGGCCTAGTAGCAATTGCAGAATGGAGAAACTCCCTCTTCATAGTGAATGCTTGATTGATGACAAAAAAGTTGTCAGGAGGTTGATGGCCAAAGGCCTGGTGATCAACCAATGTGGCTCTGATAACAAATGAAGCGAACAAAGTTCCTTCTATAGATTACTTACTCGAAAAGACTTGGAATATAAAGATATCGATGAGGATACAAATATTATATTAAATCTATGAATAAGAATGATGATGCAATGAGAGTGAGAGGCTTGCTTATATACCAAGCAGGTGTCTCTTCATGGAGAGATATGACTCTTCAACCTAATTACTAATTAACTAATCATTATTTATGATTATTATCATTTACGTTATTTTACATTATTTCCTATATAGTTATTCATAACACAAATCTATAATAGTTCTAGCAAAAGGGTATATTAATGAAATGTTTGATAAATCAACAATGCTTATTTTTTCCAAATTTATCTTACTTATTATCACTCATGCAAGGTAGAAAATTTATTTTGAATGCCATTTAAAATCGGTGCAATTATTTTATTCTATAACATTCACTTACCATTAAGTACAAAGAAGTGAGTTTTTGACATTTAGGTCAAATCAAATAAGTAGTCAAAAAGAAAGAATACCCAATTTTGTGTAGAAGGAGAGACATTTGATGTTGTGCCTTAGTAAAAAATGGTTTCCTATCAAAAAGGTGCCTTTAGTAGGTTCCCTACTACTTTCCTAAAGAAAAAATACACATTCTTTATGCATGCTTAAAAAAACATAGCATTGTCCATCAAGACAATGCCTATGCCATGCTCAACTCATGTCAACAGTCAATGCACACTTTTGTTAACAACCTCCCTCACTTTGGTTGTGTTTATACTTATATTTTAGTGAGTTTTCTCAACTGTCATATTTTCCACATTTTTTCTTTCACAAGTGTCACTCTCACATTCACTATTGTCGTTTTGTGATCCATGGTATCAAAAATATGCAAAAAATCAAATTTCTCAAAATTTCTCAAAACTAGTGCCAAATCGTGTATCTTGTTGTTCTTATTCCAAGGACAGTTGAATTGCCTCAATATGAAACCGTGTGTGGAAGTTTAGTTTTGAAGTTTTTGGTAAATAACTAAAAATTCAATTTGCAGGGTTGACTGGGTTACTGACTAGGCATGCCATACAATGACCTGGCACTGACATTAGTAGGCTGACTAAGTAGGTTGTTGAAATTTCTAAGTCTATACGTTCGAAATTTAATTCGTATTCTTCTGGTTTATTTCTTCTACTTGTTAAATTCGAACAAGTTATTTAAATCATATAAATAATGAAATAAACACAATACAATCTCAACATCTACAGATCATCAACTGAAAGAAAACAACCACACAAGTGACACCGTTATTTTTGGACAAGCGTCAATGTGGGGAAACCGGTGCAGCTATTCTGAGGGTTTATTATTATGCAGTATTTTCTTGAGTACAACTGGGTGCCAAACTAGCTCATTCGATAGAGAAAAAAAACGGTAGTAATACCTCTCTATTCAGAAATAGGTATTCAGAAAACCTGTCCCATGAAACCCTCTCCAACAACTCTAAAGCACTACGTCAGCATCCTATTGCCTTGCGTGAGCCTCAAGACCCTCTATATCAGCACTCTGAGGCACTATGTAGCCTCTAGGACCCTCTGCATCACTCATATTTCCCTTGCATGGATGACACAGGCCCTTTGGCCTCTGCGCTATCTCTGGTAGGCTCTACGTGGCCTGCTTTGGCTGCTACTTCTCGCTCTATGCTTTTGCAATGGTCTCTCGGCACTATCTCTGCCTCTCTTTCCAGTACTCACTTCCCCTCGATGCTGATCACTAATTTGAATTTGCTTAGCAACCCTGCTCTAGCAAATCAAATGACTGATCACTCTGGTTTATTCTCCAACTAAACCTCAAGCCTCTTCTTATACTTTTCTTGTTGGTCCTTCAATGACCAATATTAAATCCATAATCAATGGCTAAGATTATATTTGGCTTTATCCGTAACTTTTGGAACCTTCTAACCCAGTTTTATATTAATACCCATTAATATTTTATTTTTCCTAAGTTTAGACTTAGGAACTCCATTAAAAATATTAATTATTTCAATATCTCCCAAATTAGGTATAATCTTTCCAAACCATTTATGGGTCTTGGATATCTCATCTTCTTTAGCCTCTCCACCAATTTTCATGGCTAGAGCACATCCGATGCTACCCAAAATCAACACTCCATCTTAGCCAAGATTGTGCTCTAGTAATACCCCTCACTGAGCATCACTATGATTATTTGGCACTGGTACCCGTGCTGATGCTAGGCCTCCCTACCCAACATCCTCTGCACTATTGTATCCTGTACTACTACCCATGGCCCTGCCACTTCGACTTCTACATTTGTAAGACAGCTCCCTCTACATCCATGTTGATGCTGGTCCTTTCTCCCAACACTACATCTACACTACAACCCTCTCTCATCATGTTGCATCGTTCTACTGCCAACTACTACTGCATTGCAACTCAGTTGCTAAGAAGTAAGTAACTGATCCTCCCACATTTTGGCATCTTTATTAGGCTAGAAACACTCCCGATGTTGAAGTTCCCTCTGCCACTAACAAGTGCTCCCTCTACTGACCTCTGCGCTATTGCGACAACTCCCTACATCTCGCACCGTTGCAAACCTCTCTGTGCCATCATGCACTATTGCAACACTCTCCATGCCTCTCACATTGTTGCAACCTGCTAGCCTCACGCTGCTTAGGGCCTCCCGCACTATATCACTCTCTACCACGTCATCCGCATTTGTCTCTACCAACATCTGATAGTCCTGCTACTCTCTCTTCGGGGCTGTCGTAGCAAGGTATAATCCAAGAGGTTGGGTACCTCAAGGATTCAACCCCTCATCACCTGTAGTCCTCCTGAATACAGCCCTATGTCTCCCCACCTATTCTCTAGAGGTACATGAGAACTCATGGCACAATCTTCATCCTCCTCGACCTCCTTCTCCACCTTCATTGGCACTACCTTAGAGTCAGATGCCTCTCCCTTAATCTTCCTCTTCAGGCACTGGTTCGCGTGATGACCTAGTTCCCCATAGTGGAAGCACTTGATCTTGGATAGGTCCTTCTTCTTCCTCTTCTCCTACTTTTGCGTAGATTCTAGAGCTACATCCTCTTCCTCTTCCTTCTTGATCCGGACTCCTTTGCTACTACTTCCCATCTTTCTCAACCGCCTGATCTCCTCTTGGTAAAGAGCCACCCACAATTCTTCCCAATCTCAAAGATCCGCCCTGCTGAGTATGCTCTGAAAAAATGTTTCCCAGTCCTCAGAGACTTCATTAAGTGTAGTCCTCACCAAAATCTCCTCACCTGGTGTGGCCCCTATGGAATTTAGTTGGTCCTGGATCTCCTTGAACCAACCGAGGAAGTGATCTATCTGCTCCCCCTTATTTATCTGGTATGACCGTAGTTGATTCTCAAGTAACATCTTCCTCTACATGAAAATATGCTGGTACAATTTCTTCAGGGCATCCCACATTTTCTTTGTTGTCTCCTTCTCATAAATATGTTAGACCACATGATCCTTGACCCCATAAAGGATGATGCATTTCTCCCTAGCCATTGCCTCCTTGAACTTTTCATTTTCAGCCAGGTCAAGTAGAATCACCATTGCTCTCAAGGCGAAGGGTTTGATGTGATGTCTATCTACAATTGACATGATCCTAGCCTTCTAGACCACAAATTTGGACACCCCATCCAGCATTTCCTGATCCCTTAGCCCATTCATGGCCATCTCTCTTCTCTCTTGTCGACTCCTCTGAGTCTCTCCACTTCCCTCTAGAAGTTCTCCTTTCAATTCCTACTGAGTCAATCTACTTCCCACCTGGAATTTCTCCTTTCAAATCCTACCGAGTCTCTCTACCTCCCCCCTAGAAGTTCTCTACTATACTCCCTCTGAGTCATGCTTTTCCTTCTGAAAATCCTCCTACTAATCGTCAAGTTGTATCTCTTCAATCTTCTATGCCCCTGCAACACTGATCCAGATTCCTTGGCTAGAAATCCACCTCAATAGCAACTCCCTCTACCTTGGTTTTTCCCTATTAGGTAATGTTCTACCCACAGTACCCCCACAGTACCCCACCATATTTTCTCCTGCAAACTTCCCACATCTTCCTATGCCCCTAGCAATTGAAGGACTGAGCCTCTAGGCTCTTCACAATCCCAAAACTGGAAACAAATCTCCCTCAGCCAACTACATCAACCCTCCTAGTCTCTGTGTGGCTTTGCATAACCCTCTTTCTGCCATCCTCATCCTCTGGGCTGGCATCTCTCTAACTCGAACTGATGACGCAGTCCCTTTGCATCACCCCTTCTTTGGTCGCTTTTTGCAAGGATCAACTTCTATCACTCGGGACAACTGATTTTACTTTAAATGCTCTTCTTACCTGATGCCTTCCGCTCTCCTGTGATCTGCAGCCATGCTCTGATACCATGTTGAGATTTCTAAGTCTATCCATTAGAAATTAAATCTACTTTCTTCTGGTTTATTTCTTCTACTTGTTAAATTTGAACAAGTTATTTAAATCACATAAATAATGAAATAATCATAATACAGTCTCAACATCTATAGATCATCAATTGAAAGAAAAAAAACACGCAAGAGACACCACTATTTTTGGACTAACATCCCTGGAAAAACCCAATGCAGGAAAACCAGTGTAGCTATTTTGTGGGTTTATTATTATGTAGTATTTTCTTGAGTACAACTGGGTTGCAAAATGGCTCACCGATAGATAAAAACAACCAATGATAATAACTCTCTAGTTGGAAATAGGTATTTAGGAAACCTGTCCCACAAAGCCCTCTCCAGTAAATGTGAAGCAATATGTTAGCCCTTTGAGGCACTACGTAGCCTCTAGGACCCTCTACATCACTCCTACTACCCTCTGCATGGATGATGCATGCCCTTTGGCCTCTGCGCTATCTCTGTTGGGCTTTGTGTGGCCTGCTTTGGCTGCTGCTTCTAGCTCTCTACCTCTACCCTACTCTCTCGACACTATCTTTGCCTCTCTATCCAGTACTCACTATCCCTCACTGCTGATAATTGATTCTACTTTTCTTAGCAACCCCACTCTAGCAAATCGAATGATTGATCACTCTGGTGTATTCTCCAACTGACCCTCAAGCCTCCTCTTATACTTTTCTTGTTGGTCCTTCAACGGCTAAGATTAAATTACTAATCAATGGTTAAGATTAGGTTTGGCTTGATCCATGAATTTTGGAACCTTCTAACCTAGTTTTATATTAATACCCATTAATACTTATTTTTCCTAAGTTTAGACTTAGGAACTCCATTAAAATATTAATTATTTTAATATCTCCCAAACTGGGTGCAATCTGTCTAGACCATTTTTGGGTCTTGGATATCTCATGTGCTTTAGCCTCTCCACTAATTTGCATGGCTAGAACACACCTGATGCTACCCCAAACAAACACCGGTTGGTGGCCAAATGAGCTAATCCCATGATGAAACATGGTAGGTCATACATGGAAATTTGGCAAGTTTTCATTGGTTGATAAGTCTTATGGTGGACCAATAGGGAGGTGCCACGTGACCCAATGGGAGGGTGCCACATGGCCCTCAGGATTTGAGAAAAGTATTTTTGGGGACCAGTGACCTCGGTGGGGCTCAACCCCATGACCTTTGATAGGCTAATTGTTGGACTTACCAACAAACCACGTGTTTATTTCAATATATAACATGAGCTAATTTATTTTAAGGTATAGCTTCCTAGTGGCTTGTGGGGGGGCGGGTGGTTGGGCCAATGGACTTGCTTGACTGTCAAAGCCTTAGTTAGAGGACATATAATATAGCCATACCCAAAGGAAAAGGGGATAGGGAGTTGGCCCTTAGTCCCTGGTCCCATTATATAAATGAAATTTTTGACTATTGAAACGAAGGGACAAGGTGTGTATCCTGCCTGCAGGCACATTGTAGCCAATATGACCAGGAGTGTGGAGGTCGACGGGCGCGTGGCCTCTAGCCCATGCCCCAGGCCACTTGGCCTCTGGCCCATGCTCCTGGCCATGTGAATTCCATATTACTGATCCCAGTGGTTAAGAATCAACAGACAAGCCTTATTGGCACGATTAAATGTTCAATAAAATGCACCATCTTTGGAGGAATTTGCACAACATTCATGCCAAATTATCGCCTTAAAGTTCTTCCAAAGGAGGCAAACATTATCAATTTTGTGAATTTGTAGGGAAGGTAGTAGAGAAAGGATCACAAAGGCCTGTCTTAGCCATTTTTAAGTTTTTTTGGGCCTAAGAACAACCTGCACAATGGTCCTTGGGTGTTTTAGACATAATGGAAACAATATTTTTGTGATTTGAGCATTGTATGTTGATTTAATTTACATTTTGAGAATATAGTTTAAAGGGACAACATTGGAAGATGGACCTGGGGACGTAGTCCAAGAGGGGTGAACTTCGTCATCAAATTGCTGTTTTATAATGTTGCATGTTGTCTATTTTTCTCTAGTTATTTTTGCAAATCTTAACTAAAATTACTAAGTTTATTTTCTTTTGCAATTTTGATCCATTTCCCACAAGACATAAACTAGCTTGCAAAATTTTTCGGTAAACCTTCAATTTTTAATTTTAGATAAGTTTGGTATCAAAGCAAGGTTGTTTTTAAAGTTTGACTATTTTTGCAAGTGTTTTTGAATGATTACAAGTTCTAAGCTGAGGAGAGGAGAAGGAATGTTTGAAGAACCAAACCCTCAAATTGGTTCAAGGAGGTCACAAACTCCAAAAGCTCCACTAGTCATGGCACATGAAGAAGGACAAGAGCTGATGTGTGAGGATGAGAGAGATTTAAGGAAGTATTTCAATGACATGTGAGAGATGGTAAAAGTGTTGTACAATGAGAGGGAAACAAGGTTACAAGGAGAGAGTTAAAACCATCCAAAAGGTAATGGTGGTGATGGGATAAGGATTCAATTACATCAACCTCCTCCTTTACCTCCATCTTAACCTCCCTCCTCACCTCCTTCTTCGCCTCCTTTAACACCTATACATACTCCTTCTAGATCTCCAAAAGGACATGCTAAGTCTCGTTTGTTTAAGCCTGATGTTAAGTTTGAATTTCCTATGTACAATGGAGAAGTAAATGCTGAAATGTTGGATAATTGGTTTGGACAAATTGAAGTCTACTACAGGATTCAAAGGATTAATGATGATGTTACATAGATCTAGCTTGCTTCTCTTTGTTTAGAAAGTGCAACCCTCATCTAGTGAGAGGCCAAAACTCAAGACGATTTGAAGAAAAGTGGTAAAAATATCTCTTCTTGGAATGCTTTTGTAGTTGCATTAAGAAGGAAATTTTATCAATTAGTTTCTATGAAAAAATAAATTATGGATAGGAAAATTTTAGACAAGGTAAAGGTCAAAGTATTCAAATTTACACACAAGAATTTAGAAGAAGAGCTTTAATCTTGGGTGGTGATTTGTATTCAAAAAATACTCTCCTGAAACACATAGGTGGATTACATAGTTATTTGAGACATACTACATATGTTTAATCCCATCAATCTAGATGAAGTATGTGTTCAAGAAACTCATTTAGAAGCTAGAGGCAAGAATTTTCCTCTAGATACTAGAAATAAACCATCCAAATTTAGAGACAAAGGAAAGGGGAATTTTAAAGGAAAAGGAAAAAAGAATGCTACAAAAAAGAAAGAGGGAGAGAAAATTACCTGTAAACATTCTTCAAAAGATGGTCATGATGAAGATCATTATTGGAAATTACATCTAGAAATGAAACCAAATATGTTTAATAACAAGCGGAAACAAAAGACTGTTGCTACAACTCAACAAGATATAAGATCACATTCAAGTGATGAAACTAAAATCACAGCCATGGGAATTAAAGATAAAGCTTTTAATGAAAGTGTTATTTCTTCTAATAATTCTATTGAGTCTCAAAATTATAAATAAATAAGTGATCTCTTTCATGTCAGAGTCATTACCAAAGTTGATAGATTGTTTGATAGTGTATCCCTAGTCACTCTTATTTCTGAAGCAGTTGTCAAGAAACTAAATCTAGAAACTACACCTCATACTAAAAATTACCCTTTAGGTTGGGTATGTGATGATGTGAAATTGAAAATGACATGAAAATATAAACTCAAATTTTCCATCACTACAAACTTTGTAGATGAGGTAGATCTTGATGTTGTACCACTTGACATATGTGGAATTGTTTTAGGGAGTCGATACTTGTATGGCCAACATGCCATATTCTATCATCATGAAAACAAATATCATAGTTTTAAAAATGGATTGGAGTATATTGTTGGAACAAATCACAAGAAGATGAACTTATCTCTTGTAAGTGTTGGTCATATGAAAAGGCTTGTAAATGCTAGTAAGAATTTTGTGTTGTTGATGATTAAAGCTAAAGATACAATTGAATCTGAAGCTCTTAAAGGATTTGGTTCTAAACTCAAGCATGAATTGGTTTAAGTTGTTAACAGTTGTAGAATTGAGGCTTCTGTGATCCATCATATTTGTAAAAAGAGCTTCGGCGAAAATCACAGTTAACAGTTATTATAAGATGTTTCAGGAACCTAAAGGTTTTCCTCCTAAAAGAGGAATCCAACATGCAATTCATTTGTAGGACGATGCACCCCTTCCAAAATTTGGTATGTATAGAAAGTCAATTTTGGAGAATGCAGAAATCAAGAACAAAATTCAAGAGCTGCTTGACAAAGGGGCTATTAGGCCTAACACATCTCCTTGTGGGTATTCTATTGTCTTAGTTCTAAATAAATATGGTACATGGTACATGTGTGTGGATTTTAGATCTTTGAACAAAATCATGATAAATAATCGTTATCCTCTTCCTCACATTGATGATTTTCTAGATAAACTAAAGTATGTTGTTTACTTCACTAAGTTATATTTAAGAAGCAGTTACCATAATAGAAGGAATGATGAAGATGATATTTGGAAAACTACATTCAAGAAAAAACAAGGTTTGTTTTAATGGTGAGTTATGTCATTTGGGATTTACAATGCACCTGCAATATTAATGAGATTTATGAATGATATGTTGAGACCATTCCTTGATTATTTTGTCATAGTCTACTTAGATGATATTTTGATTTTTAGTAAGACTCATGAAGAGCATTTAAAGCATGTGAAACAATTTTTAGATGTCTTAAAAAAAGAGAAATTATATTTAGAGATGTGTAAATGTGTCTAAATTTGAATTTGGGAAAACCTCTTCGGTTTATTTGAGTCATATTGTAGGAGAAGGTGAATTGAAGATTCGTCCCTCAAAAATTGAAGTCATTGTGAATTGGCCTAAACCCAACAATGTAACAAAAGTTAGGAGCTTTTTTGGAGTATCTAATATTGGAGAAAACTTATAACTAACTTCTCATTCATTGCAACACCGTTACAGGCTTTGACAAGTGTGAAACAAGTATTTTGGTCGGGATCCAAGCAACAGAAAGCCTTCCACACGTTGAAAGAGAAAATTAATACAACACTAGTTCTAGAACTTCCATATCTTAAGAAACAATTTGATATTCAAACCAATTCAATCAATTATGCCATGGGAGAAGTTTTGATGCAACATAGTAAGCTTATTTGTTATCATTATGAAATATTTAGTAATGTGGTAACTAACTATCCAACTTATGATAATAAGTTGTATATTTGGTAAAAAGCATGAAGAAATGGAAGCATTATTTGATGGGTAAAGAAACAATTATTCATATTGACCATCAACATTTTCATTATTTACAATCGCAAACCAAGCTACAACAAGCTAGACTTTGTAGGGGGATGGGATTTATACAAAAATTCCATTTGGTAATAAAGTACAAGAAATGTATATACAACAAAGTTTTGATATGTTATAAAGGCCTATTGTTAATGCAACTGTCATTCTTAATAACATTCAATCATGCATGAAAGATATATTGAAAATTATGGTCAAGATGATGATTTTAAATATGTATATGCAACTTTGATGCAAGGAAATCATGTTGAAGAGTTGGATTATCATGTTCATAACAAGTTGTTGTATCATCTTGGCAAGTTATGTGTTCCATAGGGTGAAAGAGTCAATGTCATAAGGGAAACCCACACTTCTCTTATTGTTGGTCACTTTGGTGTAGGAAAAAAAATTGCACATATTCGTAGGTATTTTTATTGGCCTCACATGAATGAAACTGCTTCAAGATATGTAAAGGGATGTTCCATGTGTAATACTAGCAAGTCTAGAAATAGGAAATTGGGTTTGTACAATCCACTTCCTATTCCTTCTTGTCCCTGGGAAAATATTTCTATGGATTTTGTAGGAGTACTACCAATGTCTAGAAAAGGTAATGATTATCTATATGTTGTTGTGGATTGTTTCATAAAATTGTGTGTGTTGATGCCATGTAAGAAACATGTTACAACTGAAAAAATGCAAAGATGTTCTTCCAAAATGTATGGGTTTATTTTGGGTTACCCACTTCTATTATTTATAATCAAGGTTTTCAATTTATAAAGAAGTTTTGGTCAAGTTTATGGGAATTCATGGACACCGAGTTGAAGAAGATCACAAAATTTTATCCAAAAACTAATGGCTAGACAAAAGTCATAAACAATTTAGTAGTGCATCTCCTTTGTGGATATTATAATAATAATCCTAAACTTTTGGATGAGCACTTTCATTACATCCATCATGCCTATAATCTGTAACAACCCTAGTGAAAATTCCATGGAAAAGTATATAAATACCACAGATGATGGGACACATACTACAAGATGAATGGCGGGGAAAACATCTTAATGGGTGTTGATTTGGCTATTTATGGCAAAGGAAATTGGAAAAGAAAGTGGCTAAGGCATTAAAGAGGCAAAAAGGCATTTTGGCACATTTATTTATGAAAATAATGGAAATTAGGAGAAAAGGAAGGTGAAAGGTCACAGGTTGCATGTGAGGAGGAAATTGAAGGAGAATAATGGACAATGAAGAAAATAGATGTTTCATTAATAAAAGTGCTTCTTAGGATCAACTGGAAAGATTTTTCCTTAGAGTATGAACCTTTTGTAAATTCATTTTTGGAGCTCTCTCATTATTCTCTATCTCTCGTATACTCTTGGTTACTTAGAGTTTTCTTGGAGCACTCTTGGAGGGTGTGGCATACTTGTATTGTTGGAGAAAGAAGGCAAAGGAATAGTAGGGAAGTGCAAGAGGGCATCGAAATCAACAACTACATCATCTTTTATTGCAGGTATTGAGTTGAATGTATTATTTATTCACTAGTTTTAGAATGCATGACACATTCATGTGGTTTCTTGGTTATGATCTGTCATTGGCATGGAGGATGACTGGGATTGACAGTGGATTTCCTAGCCTTGCCATTTCCTATATAGTCATGGTGATTGTGGGTTTACTTCCATTGTTTTTTTTTTATGGTTCTCATGTTTCCTTAGCTTGGGTTGAGTTATTAGTCCTAGAAGCCTTGGTTGAACAAACACTCTGGAAACCATGTAACAACCTGGGTTGAGTTACTAGTCCTTGAAGCCGTGGTTGGAAAAATGCCCTGGAAGCCCTTGATGGGTTGATTTACTAGTCTTGGAAACCTTGGTTGGACAAATTCTTTGGAAGCCTTGTATAAGTTGTGGGTTGAGTTATTATTTCTGGAAGCCTTGGTTCGAAAAACTCTTTGGAAGCCCTGGAAGGCTTGGATGGAGACCAATCTGATGATGTTTTTGGTGATGTCTAACCGTGAGGTGGAATCAATATTTGATAGGTTGAGGTGGGTGGCCTCTCGAAGCCTTGGATGAGTTTTTATTGATTTGTTCTATGAGATCCCACATTCATGATTGGAATATGGCATGGTGGTGAATGGTTGAAGAGAGATTTGGCTCAGCCATTCTATAGTCAAGTTGAATGTGGTAGTCCCATCTCTAGTTGGTCCATTTCATTCATTAATGAGAAATTTGTTCCCTAGATTTTCATGTGGAAAGTTACTAATGTAATTATGGATTTGATCGCTGATATGTTTATTGTATTTCTGTTCCTATTATGTTGGTTATTTGAACATTTCATGACAACAACTATGTATGGCTCTCAGCATGTTTTCACTTGTATATGAATGAATAATGTGTTTATGAGTTAATGGAGGATAATGCAGTAAATGGCATGAGGGAAAAATGGTTCATAGAGATTCTCAGATAAGTATGAGATCCCTACACTTAATTTTGTTATTTACACCTATAGGTTACATGTTGATGATATGTTTGACGAAATTCATGTCATGGCTAGTAGGAGTCTGGTTATGATCTTGGTCATATTATTGCTTTTTCATCTTTGTTTCAATGCATACTTACTAATTCTAAGTGATAATTCCATTATGGGCAGTGTCTTGGGTTTTGGGCCAAAAAAGGTGGCTCAAATCCTAGAATTCTAGCAAAACAGAGCGTTAGTTTGAGACCAACTCGCTTGGATAGTGTCTGGGAAGAGTTATAAATCACCTTTCTAGTGTCTAGGGAGCATTAGTTCTCAGACCAACTCACCTGGGCAGTGTCTCGGGAGTGTTACCCTACCTTTAGTTTCTCAAACAATAGTAGGACCCAGGGATAGGCAGTCTCAGTTGTTGAATTTTCTCCTAAAGGTTATTTGCATGATGTTGGATGACTGTATGTGATTTTTCGTTGATTCCATTTCATTAAAGTCACCAAGGAGGTTGAATCTTATCATATTGGATTCTCATTGCATGTTTACATCGGCTAACCAGCTTCTTGGGTAGATGTGGGAGGAGGGTGTTACAGGGTGGTATCAAAGCGTGGTTGTTCTCTCTTTGGGTTGTGTATTGATCATGCTTTCATGTTCATTGCATATGCGTTCCTTATATATGTAGTCCATGTGCTTGTTGCATTTTCATGGTGTTGATCATAGTTGTTGTGATGTCACCATGTCAAGGTCGAAGGGTTGTCGTGGAGTATGTCTTTGTGTCTGTATGGTTGATTATGCATTGTTATGCAAATTAGTGTTTAGATGTTATAAACTATACATGAGGGGATCATTGTTTTCAGGGATTAGGTCATGATTTGTGCAGTTTATATTGTCATGCGTTAATGACTAAACTCTAGCTATGATGATGTGTATATGGTTTGGTACTTATTTGTTTTGTGTGTATATGTAGTTGTTATGCATGTATGGTCTTGGTTATGATTATGCATGTATAGTAGGTAAAACACGCCTTGTGAAGTCATTATATGTCAAATTTCACCAACAAAGATGAGGAGCCAGACAATTAAAAACTAATAAAATTATAGGTCCAATAGACCAATTTGGTATCATTGGACGTTAACCATCATCATCATCATCATCATGAAATTTAGGTCATCATGGTGTTATTGGTATGTTATGATGCTAATGTGCTAAATGAGGTAAAGCACGAGATGCAGATCATCAAGTGAGGTTGCAACATTGGACTTTGGGGTAAGAGCATATCATCATACAGGTATTGTATGTTTGGCATGTATGTATGTAGGTTAAAGGATTGTTATATGCATTAGTTTTATATACATTAGGTTTATGTACATGTCTTTGATGTTATGGTTAAATTCATGATATATGTTAGATGGTTAGTGTAGTTATATGCACGTGTCAAATAATCATGAATGATAGTAACATATGGTTGTATGCATTGTTTTGGTTGTTCATGTTAGATAATCTGATGATTATGTTATATATTGTTTATGAAAATGATATATAGCTTATTATTTTTATATGCTATTAACTTGACGATTAGAGTTATTTTGGATTTTAGAGATCTGTGGTTTGTGCTTTTTGAATCTTTGATCGGAGAATCCACAGTAAGAGAATTTTCACACCAACGTTTCGAATCCCAAATGGGATCCATCATCAGGGCTCAAAGAAAGATGATAAAAGAAGAGCAAGAAGGAATAGATAAATACTCAGAAGGAATGAAAATTGAAGGGACAGCACAGGTCGACTAGAAAGAATTAAAATTACACTTAAAATTAACTTTAATTTTTATAAATTAAAAATTAACATTTAATTATTATTATTAAAATAATACCTAAAAAATCATAAACTTTATAAACCTCATAACATCAATATTAATGTTAATATCTATAAAACAAAAATATATATATTAATATTAAAATCATAAACCTAATATCTATCTAACATTAATATTAATATAACCTAATTTCTATAAACTAATTTCTAATTAAACTAAGTCTAAAAAAACCCCAAATTATAAACCTAAAATCAGACCTAATACTATATTTATATAAAACTTAAAATATATCATAAATTAAATAATATATTAATATATATAAAACTTAATATATAAAGAATAATATATATTATTATATAACTATGGAACTTAATATATATAATAGTAATAGTATATAGTATATATTTTATAGAACTTAATAGAGACAGCGATTTGGATATTAGCGGAAGCTGGCTTCCCCTGATCAGTGAGATCAAGAAGCGTCAACCCAACCCCAGGTAAGTAGTCGAGCAGGTCAGTTTTCTCCTCCCTTTCCCTTTGCAATCTCATATTTTAATTTAGACATTAATGTAGGGTTTAATAGAATTTAGGGTTTAATATAGAATCTAATATATAATTTAGTCCTATTAACATTAATTTATATTGATTCTAATATAGATATTAGAATAGAGTTTAGTTGTTTAGATGTTTTTTCTTTTTATTTATTAAGTTTTATAGAGTTTATTATCATTTTAGATTTTATGTTATTTAATATTAATTAATTTATAGATTAGTTTTTAATTATTAAGTTAAATATAGAGTTAAGTTATATAAATATTAAAGGTTAATATTGGATATTAATTATTATAGCATTATATATATTTCATATTATATTATATAAAAAAAAAAAATTAAAAATTATAGCATTAAATATATTAATACCATTATTAATACTATTATATATTATATTAAGTTTTATTATGTTATTATTCTATTATATTATATATTAAATCTATTATATATATATTAAGTTCTATAAAATATATTACTATATACTATTACTATTATAATATTAAGTTCCATAGTTATTAATATTAATATATATTATTCTTTTATATATTAAGTTTTATATATATTATTATATTATTAATTTTAATGATATATTTTAAGTTTATAAATATTAGTATTAGGTCTGATTTTAGGTTTTATAATTTGGGGTTATTTTTAAGACTT
Source organism: Pinus taeda (assembly GCA_000404065.3). Taxonomy (NCBI): domain Eukaryota; kingdom Viridiplantae; phylum Streptophyta; class Pinopsida; order Pinales; family Pinaceae; genus Pinus; species Pinus taeda. The sequence goes on from APFE031431762.1 coordinate 296,018, forward strand.
AGTTTTATTAGAAATTAGTTATAGAAATTAGGTTTATAATTAATATTAATGTTAGATAGATATTAGGTTTATGATTTTAATATTAATATATATATTTTGTTTTATAGATATTAACATTAATATTGATGTTTAGGTTTTATAAAGTTTTTGTTTTTTAGGTATTATTTTAATGTTAATAATTAAATGATAATTTTTAATTTATAAAAATTAAAGTTAATTTTAAGTGTAATTTTAATTCTTTCTAGCCGACCTGTGCTGTCCCTTCAATTTTCATTCCTTCTGAGTATTTATCTATTCCTTCTTGCTCTTCTTTTATCATCTTTCTCTGAGCCCTGATGATGGATCCCATTTGGGATTCGAAACGTTAGAGTTATTTTATTGATATCTTGATGTTGTAATTTGGATTGGTCATATATGTGATGGTTATGTTTATTGTACTGAAGATCTTGATGTTATATGTATTATGTTAACCTGGTTTAACGATGCAGATGGTTATGGTTGCGATATTCAGGTATGAGTCGGCATATTTGTGATATGGTGTTGTACTAACCTAGATTGATTGTACATATGTGATTGTTATTCATGAATGGCAAATGCTTACGAGGTTATGAGGGGAACATGTTAGTTAGTTATTGTTATGGATCTCATGATCTATGTTTGAGTTGATATGTTGCGAAGTTCTATCTTACTAACCTGATTGATTGTGCAGAGATCGCCTCCCATGAGATGCATTAATGTATGAGCATGCTTATGTCACCTAATTGGTGCTTGATTGTTTGATTATGACATCTATTTGGTGTTTGAGTGCTTGTTGTCTAGCCGATTTATTTAACATGGTATGTTGCAAGTTGGTTGAATGTTTGATGAATTGCATAATATAATTATGCGTTCAAATGACCCTGTCTTAAGGCGATGGTACTAATACACATGTGTTAAGACTAGGCACTTGAGTGTAGTAGGTGATAGTTTTAGTGTTATTCCTAATGATTGTGAGTAGACTATGGATTATGACATGATGGTTAGTCTTCGTAAAGGTTGATTTCAAATTGATAGATATGATTGTCTTAATATCTGGAACATGTGGTTGACATGTGTGAGAAATTGTAAGGTAACATGCTTCGTATTATCATGAAAAAGTAATAGTTGATGTTTCTATATAACTAATAGTTGGGTGGTGCGATAGCACATAGTAAGCCCCGATTCCAACAAGGTAAAAAGGTAAAAGAAAGGAATTGGGCGAGAATTCCTTTGGCTATGTATGGAAACCCTAATTTCAAACAAATGAGTTCCTTGCACACAGGAAGTCTTATTAACCTTGATTTTGTTTGACATTGTGTGGATATGTGCTATATTCACGAACATGTACTTAACATGTATATTAGTTACTCTATAACTACATGTGGATTTGTTAAATGATTAAAGTCCCTTGAGAGATGGTGTGGATGTGTTCAGTTGCAAGAATCATGCTTGGCACACCAAGATAAGGTAATTGGTGTATTGTTATTCTTATTTATACATGGACAATTATGTGTTTATGACATCATGATGTAGGGATTTGCATGGAAAGAGAGGTTTCCATGAAATCTTGAAGAAAGCTCAGGTTGAGCTTTCCCTCAGAATCATGGGGATTGAGTCATGGTGTTGATCTTGTGCTCTTAGTATTTTGAGCTTGATTTGTGGTTTTTTTTATGTCTTGTGCAAGGCCTAGCCACTTTTTTGTAGTGTCATATCGTTATGGGTTTTTGTGGTCTTCTTCTTGGTTGTTTCTTGTATTTTCTTTTATATTTTGAGTCTGGGGAATTGGTTGGGAAAGAGGAAAGTTGATGGAGCTATGGGAGAGTTGTGTGGTACCTTAAGGGTAATGTAAGATTCAAATGGATCTCAGTGCATGAGTAAGCGCAGCGGAAGGTAAGACTATGACATTCAGTTGGACTGGCTGGGTCCATTATGGTAAATGGATAGTGGCAATATAGTCATGAGAAAGATAACATGAAAAGTTAAAGTACATGGATTTGAGGTATCATATTCCTTGGCTATGTTGGGAACTGTTGTTCTCAATGTTATGCATGTGATGCATGAATAAAGGAAGTCCTCTTAACCTAGACATTATGTTATTTGGTAATTATGTTATGATCATGATTATGCTGATGTTTATATATATACATGAGTGTATGTATGTTTCTGTTTGACAAGGTGATGATTGTTTTAAGATAACGATTATATATGTATGTATATATGTCACTGTCTGATAGGGATTGTCAGGGATCATTCTTGTGGAGGAATAATTTCGTATGCAAGTTAATGGCATGAAGAGGTTCCCGGTTCATCAGGAATCAAGTGAGAAGAGTAGTCATGAAAAATATATGAGGTCAGTATCATGTGGTTATGAGTTGATATTATGTGATTATACTATGTTTATGTTATGGACAGGATATTCTAAGGGATACATCTGTAAAATGAAAGCAATGTGGTTTGTGGCATGTTGGGACAAGCATGGGTAAGACATTGAAAGCAAGGTTTCATGCTAAGGATAATGTGGTTTTGGATATGTGGTAGTACTTTTGTGCATATGTTGTATATGTTTTATATTTTGCATCTATGATGATTGTTCACATGCAGTATTGAGAATATGTAGTGTGTGTACATGTTGTCTATGCAATATTATGTATAGGGTGTTAGTACAGATAATGTTGTATGAATGTTGCATATTCAGTGCTAGGTATATATGGTGCTATTTACATATTGGATATACCTTGTTGTGTACATATTATATTGTGTGCATGATGGATATGTGGTTTTGTATGCATATGGTGCTCTATGCATGTTGGATATGTGGTGTTGTGTATAGATGATGCTATGTACATGTTGGATACACAACTCTATGTACATGTGGTGTTGTATGCATGTTGTACATGTGATGCTATGTACATATGGTGTGGTGTGCATGACTTTACAAGTGGTACTGTGTGCATGTGGTGCTATGTACATGTTGTACAAGTGACTATGTGTGCAGGTAGTGTTGTTTACATGTCATGCATGTGGCATTGTGTACATCGTGTGTCGCATACTTTATGTGCATGTGGTATTGTGTACATGTGGTATTGTATACACATTGTACAATGGTGCAATGTACATATGGCATTATGTACACATTGTGTAGCTAGTGCCATGTACATGTGATGTTGTGCACATGTTGTGCAGGTGGTGCTTGGTACATGTGGTACTGGTGTACGTGTGGGATTGAGTCCACGTTGTACATGATATGTTTCGAGCATGTGGTACTATGTATGTAAATTGTTTAGTCATGGTACAGTGACATGTGAATTCATTTTGTTGTAGTCTAGACACGTATTTGTGTTATGTTGTACATCAGGTGTAGGTGCATGTATTGTGTTATACACAGGATGTAGGCATACGTATTGTGTTGTGCCATACACTGGGTGTAGGTGTATGTGTTGTATGTTAGGTATAAGTGCATATGTTGCATGGTGTTGTATGGTGTGTGTGGTTGTATGTGTGTGATGCACACTATGCATATGCGCACCTGGTGGAGGAGAAGACACTAAGTGTTTGTTGGGTGTGGCAACTATTATCACTCAGAATTTTCTCTAGAAGTTATTAGAAGAAAGAAAATGACTGAGGTAACCACAAACCAACTTTTAAGCATAGGCTCTAGCTAACCTATGGCTCAGGGAGGGCTCTCTCTATATGATTTAGCTTTGTTTTCTGGGATTTCAAGCTAGTTATGAATGTTCAGGGGGTTTTCTATTTGTATTGGAGAATTTATGGTGGGATCCTTAAAGCAGATGAATAGAATGATGTCTTTTGACGATTGGGCTATGGAGTCAACAGAAGAGAAGCCAGACTAGATTAACTCACTAAAGGGAATGTTCAGAGGGCAAGTTAGCAGAGTAAAGTGCAAGTCTTTGGAACAGGAAGATGAAATGGTTTAAATTAGGGAGATAGAGCAATTAAGAATTCTAAGACTGAGATATAAAGGAGGAAGAGAGGGTAATCGAAACAAAGGGAAATTAAGAATCCTTTGATATGGATTAGCATGAAACAACATAAACTAAGGAGAAATTAAGAATTCCTTAACTTAGATATTAGTAGAAAACATTCAAATGCATAATAGTTAAAACATAGTGTAATGAAACAAATTCTGAGATATCATTCCAGTTATAGCATTCAGATACAGAAACACATTAAATATTATGGAAAAAATTTAAGTAAGATAACAATAACATGAGAAAATACTTGTCTGCACTTCGCTTAACACATGAATCTTGTCTTTATTCATCAATCTAGCTTGTTGGCTCATTCAATGATAGGATAGATCTATAGTCTTTTGATCAAGAAGTCTAAAGAAATGTCTAAGAATCCAACCTACATACTTCAAATTGTGAAGTATTTATACAAAAAACTATTACAAAATATCTCAAACTAACTTGAGATTTAATCTAGGAAATACAAGTATCTTCTTGTAAGAAGATAGAGATAGCTATTGAATTGCTTTCATGTTGTCCCTTTTATTGTGGTGTTGTTGGCCTTTATAGTTTGGTTTGCAGCCCTTTATGCTCTTTTCTGTTTGAACTTTCACGCTGGAAGATTTAGTTACTTTTGGCTTTCATTTGATACTCTTTGGCACTAATACTCTTTAACCATGCTGACATGCCTTTACCTTTTACCCTGCTGACTGTACATTAACCTTTTTAATACATTTTACTATAATAAATTAGTCCAAATTTCCCATAATTCAGCATCAGGTAACTTGATTTTCAACATCCTTCTATATATCTCATCTGCCTTGGTGTACTTAGAAAAAGTAGGCCTAGTGATGAATAGGTGTTTCAGCTCATGCTGGAGGAAAAACAAGTTTTCAAATGTCTAGTAAAGAACTTTACCTATTGGCAATGCCTTTATCGATGATGTACTAGCCTATTCTTTAGCTAGCTCTCTGAGTTTGTTGTCATAATCCTGTTATGTCATGAGCTTGTCATTTATGATCAAGGGACTGCGTAACCCTTTCTCTCTCAAAATTTGAAACTTGGCCATAAATCTATCAACTGATACCTACATATTTTGACACTTTTCCTCCAAGTTTAACATTAAGTTTCTCTTGGAAAGGACCGTTCTTACCTCCAACATTGTTTCTATCCTATCCACCATATCCAATTCCTAAAGTTCATACTTGTTTTTACTATTGAGGAAGTGGATAAGTCCAGTTGCATCTCGAGGCATGTGTCCTAGTTCTTCCTTCGCTTTTTGAATAGCTTTTGTAGCTATGTTTATCAAGTCTATATGTTCAAAAATCACTTGAATGGATGGCCAAATATCATTGACATATTGGCCCATAATAATTCCTTGGCTTGCCCAAGGGGTTCCTTTAGTGTTAGATCTTTCTCCATGGCCTTTAATCTTTCATTCATTTTGGCAGTTTTCTTCACTTCTTCCTTGTGCATGATCTTAGCAAGCTTGCAATCTGTTTCTAATCTTGTCAACTTTTCTTTCAGTTTGTTCAAGTCTGTAGCCTGAATGGTGATTTTCTCCATGGATTTGACCAACTTTACTGCTTCTTCACCTGATGCACCTGCTGCTGATGTAGACTCTGTTGAAACTGGTTGTGTTGTAGGCATAGGGGCTGTGGGAGCCAATGAGGCTGCCAGCATTGAAGCGATTGTTGTTGAGACCATTGGGATGACATTTGTAGATGGAGTGGAAATATCACTTTGTTTTAATTGTATTAAAGTGCCCAATTATTTCTCTGTCTCCTTTAACTGATCATTAAGTTTTAGGACCAAGTCTATCAACTATTCATGTCTAGTCTGGTTCTCCAAAACTTCCAGTGTTTGGGGATGCTGTAGCTGAGGTATCTTTAATTGTTTTTTCAGTGCTGTAATGTCATCGTTCTTTCTCTTTATTAGTTTCTCAATTTCTTTAATGTCTTTGGGATCATGTCCCAATTCAATTACTAAGTCTTCCAAAGACTTGATTCTAGTATCCTTGGCCTATGGGGAGGCCTTCTCTAGCTGATATTGAGACAAGATATTACTCAATGAATTCTTAAACTGATGAGAAGCTATGTATTTACCTATGAGGGTGGAGTATATCATCTCTCTAGCTTGTCTTTGCAATTTGATTTGGTTAATGGGATGAGTGTCCCTTACCAATACCTCAAAATCAATTCTCTTATAATCTAATGATGTTCTTGGTTGTTGTGTAATTGGTTTTATGAAGTACACGTGTAATTTTCCCTCCTTGATGTCAAACATTGACATCAAACTTGTTTGATTCATAGGTGTGAGTTTGAGATACTAAGCATAAGTTTGGGCCTTTAGTTTCTCATTTCTCACCTTGATCTCTTTATATCTATCTTTTATATATTTATCCTTATCAACAGTCCTACTGAATGAGGATACTTCTATACTTATCTACCTTTCCAAGATCTGGGTCTGTGATGTGGATGGCCCTTGTGTTTCCTCAGATAGAGTTGTGCCTTTACTTCTGTCTAGTTCAGTATTAGTTATTTATACTGAGCCTTTTGTGTCTTCTTGCTCTGAAACAGGATTTAGCCTAGGTCTTTTGCTCTGACTGGTCTCATATTGTATATTTGATGTGCCCATTCCTAAACTTGAGGGTTCCTCCCTAGTCCTTTTGCGATTTTTTTCCTCATTCTGAGGAGTTTTCATGATAGGAAGGGTGCTCATGGCTGCCTCTTGCTATTCATGTACCTACAGAAACGAACTCTTATCAAACTATCTTTCTAAGTCACATAAGGCATTCTCTACATCTACCTTTGTACTGTCTCTGTCTACAAGAGTGTTTTCCACCCACTCAGATTGATTTGCATATCTTTCTATATTTTGTATGGGGTGGTGAATATAAGGTCCAAACTTTGCCTTCTTTCTCAATCTAGTCATAAATTCTTGAGGGTCACATGAAACTCTTTTGGAACTTCATTTGCTACAAAATTTGGTCTGCTTCCTCCCCTGCCTTTCTATAATTGTAGATGAAGGGGCCTAACTGGTTTTTTAGTTTGAATTGTGATCTTTTCTTGGCCAACACAAAATTTATCTCATCAGAGTTCATTATTTGTCTATAGTACTCTAGAGTAAATAACCTCATGGGGAGGTATTTGGGTAGTTTATATGGTGCAAGATGGCCACCATAAATTCTTATCTCTATGTGGTTTTGGTAAAGGTACCAATATCCCACTTTGCTTTGTTTAGAAAACTGAAGGACCCTTTTGATCTCTGGACTTATCCTGGGTGGAGGGCTTCCTTTCAGCATTGTCATGACTGGATGAACAAAAGAATCTATAAAATCTGAATAGGTATATGGTGATTGAAACTTATGGAATAGTGGGGTCCAAAAAATGACAGACTTGGGCTGGCCTTTGGTATCTAGCTTCTGGAGGGGAAAAGGAAATCTATCTAGCTGATAATATAAAAACATATGGTATAGAACAAATGAGTATTTAAATACTCTCTCATTATGCATCCTGGTGAACTGTTCATGCATTCTCTCAGCTATGAACTCAGCATAATTGTACAAAACAGCAGGAGGCGGTCCTGGGGTATAAATTGACATGAAGGCCAGGACACGTTCATCAACAAATTCATCAGTGGTGCAACCTAGGACACATGATATCATGGTGATGATTTGTTTTCCCCTTTCAGAGAACATGGTAGAAGCATATGGGGGGGGGGATTTTAAGAATGTGTTTCTCTTCAAGAATGAAATATTGGAACAATTGGGCCAGTCTAGAGGAACTTAACTTGGAATATTGGTCTAACAAATCTCCAATTGAGAGTGGAGTTAGGTTTGGTCCTAGTTGGAGTTGCAACATTTCATTTATGGAATCAGCTGTAATGGTGAACATAATCTTTTGGTCAGGGGACATAATAGCTCTCAGGTTACGAATGTAACATGCATGGCACTAGTGGAAAATTTCAAGGAAAGAATGTACCTCTAGGAACTGGTATCTGAGCAAATTTGACTCCCAAAGTCTAATATCATCAGCATGGTTGAGGTATATGTCTCTACTTAAACAATGGATTTCAAGTCGGAGAGTCTAGGTATATGTATCCTTTATTTGGAAATCCTTGTCAGCCAAGGGAAGGTGGTCGAGGTCCAAATGAGGAGTTGTGACAGGTCTAACATCCAAGGCAATAGGAGCAGCCATAGTTTGGTTCTTGTGGATTTAAATTTGGATTTACAGTTTTATTCATAAGTTTTTCATGGAAATTGGGATTTTTCAGAAGGTTCAGCGGTGGGTTTTTAAATTAAAATTATTATTCAATTAATTTTACTTAATTGAAACACTGTACAAGGCTGATAATTTCCAAATTTGAAAGGGCGAGTGACAATTTGTGGTGAAATAACTAGAATTGGGTGAATAATCTGCAAATTTTGGAGTTCACGGTAGCTGCAGAGGTCCGAATGAATCTGGTATGGATTGAGAGGTTGATTGGGGTCTCTGCGACTTTCTTCAGGGGCGAATTCAAAGTTCCAATGATGAATTTAGCATTTGACTCACACTTGTTCACGGAGGTTCACAGAACAAATGAGAAAAAACAAGTGAAAAAGGGCCTCTTGACCTTTTTATGGAGCAACGATTATTTTTTGGCGAGTGATTTCAATTGAACAGGTGGTTTGGAGGGTTGAGATGGGAGGAGGTTTCCAAGGACATCGCACTGCTTTTGCGAGGAAGGCAGTATTGAGGAGGGGTCACCCGATCTACTCCTGAGGGTGACACGTAGCATTTGGGGGGTCAAAGAAAAATGCTTTATCGGGTGGGTAACGGTTAGGCATCGGGTGGGTAACGGTTTGCCATCGAGCACAGCCAATATGGCTGTGGACCTTTAGATGAAGGGGAAGGTGATCAGATGTCATTTGGGCAAAGAAAGTGCGCGGGAGACAAGCGCATGGGTTTCGGGGGGGGGGGGCAAAGCTTTAATTCCATACGACTTGTGATTAATTAAGACTTAATCATGGGTTTAGATGATCATGCGGGATTTAATGATGGGTTTTATTTATTTTGCTGGGATAAGGGGTAAACTGTATAATTTTAATTAAAACAAAGGTTCATGGGTATTTATTTAAGGGATTTATTTAATATACATGGATAGGTTGTGTCGGAAATCTATATAATTAAATTAAAACTTAATATGAAAAGTGATGAGCTGAGTGACTATATCCTTAGAATAATGTAAAATATGTGCATTTTATTTCATACAATTTCGCACTTAGGATAAAGTACTTTTTGTGGGTTTTTGGAATGAAAAGGGCTTTAACATGGAGTTGTTTTTAATTTTCCTAGGTAAAAGAGTTTTAATCTTAGGAAAAGGGGTTTTTTAGGGAAATGAGGGGGGGAATGGATTTTATGAAGGGGATTCTAGCACTTGATGTCCATAAGTCATTAAGTTGAGGGTCTAGTCCCTCCAAAAGTCAGAGAAATGCTCCAAGCCTCTTTGACTTGAAGGATTTAAAGCGTTGGAGCATACTTGTGGGTAGGAAATTAGTAAGGGAAAACTGAATGAGGGGGAGTTAATCATATTAACTTGCAAACCTTTGCTTCCATAACTGATTATACACATTGAAATATGAGCCTAAGCATGATGCATATGTTTTGACCCAATCAACTTTGTAGTTCAACAACCTTTCTTCTACTTACCCATTTCTTACCCTAACATGTTTTCTTGATTTATTTGGGTGCATTTAGGTTATAAAATCCTAATTCTAGCTTTTCTTTAATCAAACAAACTATCTATTTCTAGTGGGCTTCTATGGGGCACAATAGTAACAATATGGGCACTACATGGGTACATCAATATAATAAGGGGTATAACTCAATAGTAATTGGGTAATCACAAGTATTATAGAGACCTAACAGGCTCAGATTAAACTGATGAGCTCCTTTAATTTTCTCTACCTATCTAATGATCTGCCAAGATTAAACTGTTTGATCAGATTTTATTCTCTAACTATAAACATAAAATTCAAAGAATGATATAATCAAGATTAAACAGTTTGATTACCATGGATTGTGGCATGAATAACAAGCTTCACATAATCATTATTACGCGTAAAAGTAAATAGTAGTGGAATTTAGACTTGCTCACTTTCATGGTTTCTTTTTGTTTTTTGTGGTTCATATATTTTCATTTTTTAAACCTTTTCTCATTCTTTTTTTCCTTTGATTTTTCTTTTAGGACATACCGTTTTTACATTTTTTAATTTTTTAATATGGAAAACATTTGAAGAAAGCAAAGGTATGTAAAATATTACAAGTCTTAACCTTAGTTATTCAAAATTATTAATCCTATTGGTATAAGAACCTAACAGCAATCGAACCGGTGTGTGTATTGAAAGAATAAAGGAAGATGTAAGAATTGATGAAGGATAAGTATCAATATTGTACTTTTGTTTTATTGTGCATGTGACTTATCATTCTGGTATACAATGATTACATGTGAATTATTATTCTATATTATGATGGTTACATGTGATTTATGATTTTGATGGTTATGTTTTGAGTTAACCTGATGTGATATTTGTATACATGTTTTGGTCAAACATGATGGTTTGACTTGTTGTAATAGGAAGTGAACAAGATTGAAAATGTACTTTATTGATCAAATACCAATGAGGTATGATGAAAATCTATTTTAATTTATTTTAAATCTAATGGAAGCTATGTGCGTGGTACAGGAAGCATGAACATGCCTCGAAGAATTAGCAAACAACAACAAAAGGAATTGGAAGATGCAGTAGTATGCTAGTAGAGCACTTTAGGAATAGGGCCATTTTGGGACACTAGTACCCAAAAGTGTCCATTGATTTCCATGAGCATGATGTGACTGGTATGATGGTTTGGTTTTTGTATCTTCTTATGCGAGGAAGCCTTGCCAAGGGATGGACTCCCCAAGATGGGGGTGCCGGTGAAACTTGGAAGATGAGTGACTGCATGGAAAAGGTGACCAGATTGCTTGAGGGATTGTGTATTAGAGAAGGGAAAGTCACAAATAGATTTGTTTTTGTCATTAGCATTTCCAAATGGAATCAGATACACATTGGGAGTGTGCCATGGAACAATAAGTCGGTAACTATTTGTTGAGAGGAAAAGTAGCTTGAGATTATAGAATTAAATATTAGATGCAAATTTGACTTTGTAATGGATTCTGGATTTATTAGGAAGGAGGTGGATCCTGATATTACTTTAAGGAAGGAAGTGGATCCTAATATTACTTTAAGGGTGGAGGTATGAGCCTATGGATTCCCTTGTTGCAGATGGAGGAATCATATTATTTTATTTGCTAATTGAGAAAATGTGCATATTTGTATATGTATATGTGGTTATAGCAAATAATGTAATGAGATATGTTATAAAGCTCCAATATGTGGTATGTTGTCATGTTGTCATGATGTTTTGATTTTGAGAATGTATTTCATTGCAAATACTACAACGAGATGTGTTATGAAGCTCCATGGGCAGTATATTTTGTTTTTAGCAGTCATGTTGGTTATAGGTGTCATTGTACACGGAGGATAGTGTTCCCCCAAAGGGGAGGGTTCTATAACAACCCCGGTGAAAATTCCATGTAAAAATATATAAATACCACGGATGATGGGACACGTATTCCAAGATGAATGGTGGGGAAAACATCCTAATGGGTGTTGATTTGATTGTTTATGGCTAAGGAAATTGGAAAAGGCAATGTCTAAGGCATTAAAGAGGAAAAAGGTATTTTGGCACATTTATTTATGAAAATAATGGAAATTAGGAGAAAAGGAAGGTGAAAGATCACAGGTTTCATGTGAGGAGGAAATTGAAGGAAAATCATGGAAAATAAAGAAAATAGAGGCCTCATTAATAAAAAGGCTTATGAGGATCCGTTGGAAACTTCTTCCTTGGGGTATGAACCTTTTGTCAGTTCAATTTTGGAGCTCTCTCATTATTATCTCTCTCTCTCATACTCTTGGTTACTTAGAGTTTTCTTGGAGCACTCTTGGAGGGTGTGGCATACTTGATTTCTTGGAGAAAGAAGGAAAAGGAAGAGCAGGTAAGTACAAAAAGGCATCGACATTAGCAACTACATCATATTTTCTTGTAGGTACTGAGTTTCATGTATGATTTCTTCACTAGTTTTGGCATGTATGGAACATACATGTGGTTTCTTGGTTATGATTTTTCATTAGCATGGAGGATGGTCTAGATTGACAGTGGATTGTCTAGCCTTTCCATTTCCTAGATAATCATGGCGATTTTTGGTTTACTTCCATTGCTTTGTTTTGGTTGGTTCTCATGTTTCCTTAGCTTGCATTGAGTTATTAGTCCTGGAAGCCCTGGTTGAAATGTGCTAGTACCATCTCTGGTTGGTTCATTGCATTTATTAATGAGAAATATGTTCACTTGATTTTCATGTACAAAGGCATTAATGTATTTATGGATTTGACGACTGATATGTTTATTGTATTTTTGTTCCTAGTATGTTGGTTATATGCACATTTCATGAAAGCATCTATGTATGGCTCTCAACATGTTTTTACTTGTATATGAATAGATAATGTGTTTATGAGTTAACGGAGGATAATGCAGCAAATGGAATGAGGGAATGATGGTTCATATACATTCTCAGATAATTATGAGAAACCTACACTTAATTCTGCTATTTACACATGTAGGTTACATTTTGATAATATGTTTAAGGAAATTCTTGTCATGGATAGTAGGGGCCTCGTTATGATATTGTTCATCTTATTCTTTGAATCCTTTTTTTTTGCATCCTTACTAATTCTAAGTGATCATTCCATTCTGGGTAGTGTCCTAGACTCGGGGCTGAAAAGGGTGGCTCAAATCACAGAATGCTAGCAAAACAGGGTCATTGTAGTGTCTACAATGAAGAAAATTATGCCGAAGATGGTTACAGTGATCTTGGCACCTATGAAAATGAGTGGGAAGGTCATCGAGGTAAGCCTGAATGATGTTGAAAATATTGTGAAATGCATAGGACATCGCTCGCTGAAATGTAGCCCCAACATTTTTGAGGCCGAAAGGGAGTTTTTTGTACATGAACGTACCCTATGGATAGATAAAAGTTGTCTTTTCTTGGCCTATGCAATGTTAATATGGTTGTAACAAGAAGAACAATCCACAAAGAAAAACAAATTCTCCCAACACATTCATCAATGGTCTGATCAATGAAGGGAATAGGGTAGTTATCCCTAGGACATGCATGATTGAGATCTCAATAATCAATGCAAACGTAGATCGTGCCTTGTTTATTTGTGACTGGAAAAATATTTGACACCTAATCTGTAAGAGGGATCATATAGATGAATCCAAATTTGAGAAGTTTTTCAGCTTGACCCTTGATAGCAGTGCCTTTCCTAGGGTGAAATGGGCGAAGTCGTTAGCGAATGGGCTTCGCGTGAGGATAAGTTGGTATTTCATGCACATAAATGTTAGGATCAATGCTAGGAATTTCTTCATATGACCATGCAAACACATCACAAAATTCTTGAAACAGACGAGTATAGGCCTTGATCTCATCTAGCGAACAAGTTACCCTGATATGGACATGTTCAACGATACCAGACTTGATAGAAATATCAATTGGCATCATTTGGGTAATATTACCCAAATTTCCTTCCAACCAGATTTCATAAGTCAAGATCCGTGCCGGAAAGAGGAGGGAAGGGAATTGAGAAGAGAACTCTTTGAGATTGGTAGACATAACCATTGGGCGTGGCAGGAATGAGGAACAATGATGAGTATCATTCCAAGATGGTTCCTCGAGAGACATTAGTTCCATGATACACTCATCAGCAAGAAAAGCCTCATCTAAGGAATCAATAGATTCCAAAGCACCAAGCCATGGGGATTGAGAATACGTATTGAGAGAAGTCCTCGAAACATGAGAATTAGAGGATACGAACTTGAGGCCGAAACAATCTCCATGTAATTGCTTTCAGCAGGACTAAATGGCATAACCTCACCCCAAGTATCAACAAGATCTGGTGAAGGTATGACCCAAGGATCATATTTGAACGAGATCATGTTGAAAGAGGCAACATGAGGAGGTGGGAGCAAAAATGTTCCCATCAAGGAAAAATATTTGAAAAGACCTCCCCCCATGCTCTCCCAAGGAGCACCTGTGTGCTTGACATATGGAACATTACCATCCGAGGAGGAAGAGGAAAAGAAGGATAGCTGGTTGACAATGACAATCTTCCCTTGATAGGGAAAATGAATCACGTGGAATAGGGAGGAGGCTACAGCAAGGATGGCATGGGTCCATCTCTGTCTGAGTAGAAGATTATAATTAAGATTAGTGTCATCAATATCTACCTTGACTTGTACTGTCTTGCCCTCAAAATTAATGGAAAGGTTAGGTAAGACACAAAAAGGTCACAAATCACATCCGTCGAAAGCTTCCAAAGTGTTCAGGGATTGGTTCAAAGTAGGGGAACCAAGGGCCTTACAGTAGGAAATTGACATGATGCAAGTAGAAGCATGTTCATCGATGATATTCTTGTGAATAGTTTTGTCATTGATGATTACCTGAATGAGAAAGGCAATCTGATGAGGTAGGTGCAGAACATGGTTCTCTAGATGAAAACATATCGAATTGTAGTTGGTAGGATCAATACCCCAAATAGCTGACAACAAATATTTTCACTAAGAAGGAAAACTTTGGAGCACCTCGAGAGCCAACATAGCTAATGGTGCCTGAGCCAAATCCTCATCAATATTATAGTGTTGAGTGGCTCGAGCATTGGTATTGTACGAGGATTTCCTTATCACACCTCGAGAGGGTGGCCGAATAGTAGAATCAGGGTTAGTGTGCTTGATATGAAGAGGGACAAAACTCAGGGAAGAAGAAGAAGGGGTGGCCTCTTTATCTTTCCTAGCTATCGGAGTAAGAGTTTAATAATATTTTGATCTAGTATCCATATTAATAGGCATACTCATCATGAACAACTGGGATCCTGAGGAAGTAGGTGACTGAGGTTGGTTTACCATTTGAGTCTGCTAAGACGGAAACAACTCTTTCAGGACAGTTGGGGTCCCTTTGAGGAAATCACTAACTTCAGACCATTAGGGACAATCCTTGGTATAATGATCCTCCTCGCAAATGAGGCACAAATACTTCGGCTTCTGTTGTGAAGAATCACCAGCAGATGACTTAGGAGGACCCTATTTTGGGGCATCGACTGTACCCTTGCCTTTTCCTTTCTTCTTACCTTTCAAGGATTTGTCTATTATGGTAGATTAGACACCATGGACCTCTAAGGTTTCACCAGGGCCAGGTGGATTTTGGGAGGAACTATTAGAAGTAGTGTTCAAGGCCGACTTCTGTTTGGAAGAAGATTTAGCAAGGGTGTGAGACACTAAACCAATTACTCCATCAATAGGAGGTGTAGCTTGTGACTTCGATGTCGTGGGATCGGATGATGGCCACACAACATCTGGTAATAACTCATATAATGTGCCTGACTGAGAATAAACATGATCAAAGTACTGGGCACGAGCAATGACTTGTTCTTTGGTAATGAATCCACCCATAGCTATATCGAGAGAAATTAGAGATATGAATGACTCAGTAAACCATTCGGTGAGTTTGATCAGGCGACGTCTATGTCTCCATTCATGGATGTGATCGGAGATATGTGTCACAGTATCTTTCTTAAGTGATGTGAGAAAATAGGTGCCAATTTCATAGCGAACTAGAAACTATAAATGCATGAGGAAATCCATGGCTAAAGAGTTGAAGTCATGGTAAGTACTTCAAGGAAGCTCGATGTACCACTTAGCTGCAGCACCTGTGAGGGTTCATTGGAAAAGATGGAGATGAATAAAATTGTCAACGTAAGAATTAAAAGAACACCAGAGGTGATATTTCGTCACATGGGCTTGAGGATCTTCTTTTGCTTTCCCATCAAAATTAGGACAATCACTCGGGATCTTGGACAAAACCAGAGGCCAATATGGTGAAGGAAGAATTGGCTCGTTCATAAGGCGAGACACATCTGGAAACTCATGTGTGGCTAAAAATGGAAATTGAGTATTAAAAGGCATTGGAGGTCGATAAGCGGGTCCAACCAGAGGAGCCCATCCCTGCTGGTAAGGATTTTGGCCCCATAGTGGGGAAATTTGGCCATATGGAATTTAATTCTGCCCCCATTGTGGGTTGCCTTGGTGATAGGGAGGATTTTTACCTTGAACACCTTGGAAATGTTTGGTCATAGGTTGTTCATAAGCAACATATGGGTTAATAGGTTGGTGAGCCTGTTGACCTTGGATATATGGATATTGTACTTGTTGTCCCTGAACATATGGTTATGAACCTGTTGCCCGGGAACAAGAGGAATTTGGACCTGCTGTCCTTGGACATAAGGATTGTACACTTGTTGTCCCTGGACATAGGCATTATGTACCTACTACCCTTAGGAAAAAGGATTATGTACCTATTGACCTAGGACATTATGATTCTAGGCCTGTTGCTGCAAGACTTGACCCTGGTCTTGTCCTTGCAAGGTTTGACCATGTTGATATGTATATAAGGGTTGTTGCTACTCTAGTTGGCTCTATTACTGTAAGGGTTGTCCTTGCAGCTGCAAAAGCTATTCCTAAGGTTGTAGAGGCTGGACCTACGAAGACATAGGCTGGGAGATTTGCGGAGCATACTGCATCTCCTGCTGCATAGTTTGCTACAAGTGTTGTGAGGGTTGCCCCTACAGTTGTTGCAGTTGACCTTGTTATGGTATCATTTTCCCTTGTTGTTGCATGGACGGTCCTTACTGCAACAAAAGTTTCCCTTGTTGCCGCAAAGGCTACCCTTGCTGTTGCAAGGGTACTTAAACAGTGCCCAGAAAATTTCTGAAATAAATTTGGCCATAACCACCTTGAAAAGTAGACGAGCCAGGCTGAACGTACTACCCATACTGAAGGATGTAAGGTGGATTGACCATTCCTTGAGAACAATATGGAACGTAAGGATTTTGGTACTAAACCTGAGCCTCATAAGGCTGTTGATACTGGAAATTGATTGACCCAGACGGACCAACAAGATTTTGAACCTGTTGGTACTGGACATTGCTTGATCTAGCAGGATCAACAAGGTTTTGAATAATGATAGAAGAAGGTTGGTTCATGCCAACCATGTGAGCCTATGAGATACTCAAATTGGTGGTTCCTGACACCATAGAAACACTTAGATTCTGCCCCTCAGGTGGTGGCACTGCTTGGCTACTTACTGGATGGATTAAAGATTTGATAGTAATGTTCTTCGAGAACGTCGATTAAACCAGAAGGGTAACTGGGACAGAAGATACAAGAGGGATCAGAGTGGTGGGTTTCACCGAGACTGAGGTAACAACCTATTGGGAGGTTAGGTTTGCAATGAACAAACCTGTAGTAGGCATGAGGCTAGATTCCCAAACAAGGTTATGGTAAAGTGATGAGGCACTAGGTGTACATGAAACCAATTGTACCAAACACACATAATAAGCAGAAATTCCCAATACACACTGATGGGAATGCTCCCTATTTAGGGGAAAACTTCAGGAGGAAATGGATGTTATTCCTCCTCGACAGTGTGTGGAGTAGAAACTTTTGACTCATCCGGAGAGATGACTAGGGCATCGCCTTTAGATTCCATAGGTGGGAACAAAAGACGACGGATGACCAAAGAGGTATAGGGGGATAGTCCTAAAGGAACACATGGTTGATCGTACGAACAATATGGATGCTGCAGTGATATCACAACAGGGTCGAAAAAAGGATTCAAAGGATATATAACTAGTCAAATTTGACTGTCAGTAGTCAGCGAAATCACAAGAGTTTGGACGGGACTGTCCAAAGATTCTAGGCCAAAATCAATAGGTGACCTAGTATCTGAAGTAGGCGGAGGAAGAGATGGCAAGGGTTGAATGCTCAAAACAGTTCTGAGTTCAACACCTTGGTCCTCAAGTGACCTTAGTAATTTAGGGAAAGGCTCCTCAAACAATGTTTCAGACTAAGGAGAAGAAGAGGAACTAGGTGAACCAGATCGTTTAGCCACGATGACCTTGACTTAGTTAATAGGAAAAGAGAGAGATAAAATTCAAGGCTTTAAAATGTTCTTTAGGGGAAACTCACGATTTGGTCTAGAAAATGCTAACAGGAGGTTATAAGATTGTGGGCAATCGATTTTTTTAAATGCATAAATAGACTGGTGTTCTTTCATATTTTAAGAGTCGAGAAAGAAACAATGTTGACTCTATCACTTGCCATTGGAAACAAGCTCGAAAGGACATGTGCTTGAATGATATTTTAAATTTAATGAGTCAAAAATATCAAATGACTTCTCTCGATGATCTAGGTAAAAAGGGTTACTAGGCAACCATGAATTATATAATACCTCCAAGTGAACCAAGAAGTACGGGCAGGAGATCTCCCCGAATGTTGTGTTCGATGTATCACATTTGCAAGGAAGCTGAATTGACTTCCTATGGATAAAGGATTGTAGCCTAGAGGGGTCTCCCATTATATACTCGATGATATAGGAACACAAATCCATACTAGCATTGTCTAGTACCAAATCTAATGAAAACGGCTAGGTTTAAAGATGTTGGAACACGTCTCTAGCCTAGAAGTTCTAGATGTGATCATTAGGTTTCAAATACACCTTAGGTTAATTGAGTTATTTTAAAGTCTATATTGAGTTATGTCTCAATTTTCAGGCCTTAGCGATGTGACTCGAAAAAACCTAAATTCAGCTAAATGAGACAAGACCCTTTCAATTCGATGGACTGTCTACACTAGAGAGGGTAAAAAACACACAATCAAATGCAAACAACCAAGCAACCGAAAGCAAAGTGATTTTTCACTAGTTCACTTTTCGAGAAAATAAACTGATGAAAAATACATTCCAATTCCTAATTTCCTAATAGGTACACTCTAACAGTCCCTTCAAAAGCAAAGAGAATTAATTTTCTTTTAAAATGCCAATGCAATCCTAGTCTTCAATGATGCTAACTATCATAACATGTTGATGCAACAAACTAGAAATTTATACTTTTCATGAATTGACAAAATGAATTTTCTCATAAAACACTTGAACGAAAAAGTTTTTGAGACAAATAATCCTCAAGCAAATGAAAAACACGAAAAGAGAATCTCTTTTAAACTAATGAAACAACTACTTTACAAAAAACAAGACAACCAATGTGATCTATGTCGGAAAAGAAACATTTAGAGATGCAAAAGAAAACTTTTCAAACTTGTGTAATGGAGGTCAATGCCTTAGAAGGACCATAAATGAAATGCAAGGAGAAAACACACCAAAAAATTTACTCACTGAGTTCACAATTAGTTGAATGGATGACAACCTATATTCCCTAGTGCCACTAACCATCCAGTGACCCAAGAAATCAAGCGAAAAGATTACAAATAAACAAGCAAACAAACCAAATGAAAAGCAACTTTCTATTAAGGGAAAAGACAATTTAAAAAACTTACAGGGTCCAAATCATGAGAGCAAAACACACTTGTCAAGATTTGGGGAAAGCCCTAATCATCACATACAAGCATTGGTGTGATTGCCTAGCTGACAACAAGCACCAGAAGGGAGTTGGCGTGATTGTTTCTCATCATATCGTGCTAATTAGCACGACTGTCAGTGAATTAAGTGCACTAAGTGAGGATGCTAAGAAAAAATACAAATTTCCAAAAGTTGACACCAAACTTGTTATTATGAATTTCAAACCCATACCAATAATAAAAGGAAAAAGAAAACAAAACTAAAGGGAAATGGTGAAACTATAAAAGTTCATGCAAAACCATGACATTCCAAGCAAACAAACAGAAGGATTGGATCCCCAGTGGAGTCACCAATTTGTGGTGAAGTAAAATTATGAGTGTAGACACAAATAATTCCTCTAGCTCGATAATGGGTCTAGCCACAACCAATATATTGTATGGAATATTTACTTAGGTTAGAACCAATTAAAAGGGCCTACCTCTTAGTACACTTATCCCGTTTGGTGATGACCTTGCTTGCTCACTCCATCTATCTCCTGCTTCCTTCTTCAAACACCTGAAACAAGTAAACAATAGAAAACAACAACCATGATAATAGACAAATTATAATTAAACCTACTTAACAAGTCAAGAACCATTAAGCCATAAACATATGAGATGAAACATTATGTAGGAATTCTATGGATAGTTGCATGTATATTAAATCAAGAAGATATTACAACCATTGTCTTGATATTATTTTTCTCCTCCAACAAAACCAGGTTCCCACACACTTCTGTTAGCATTCCATGATGGCCTCAACAATGATAGTTTAAGGCTCTTCCCTTTAGGCTTCATACTAAATCAAATTCACACTTATCCCTCACACACAACTAGAGAGCTACAACTATGAATAACTTGTGGTTTTCTCTAAACTTAATTAGCACTAGCACACCAACATTAACACTAGCTTGTGCTTGGGAAAAATGGAGGTTTATATAGCATGAATGGATGGGAGATGGTTCCTCTTCTCATGGGAGAAGGTCTCATCTCTTGAGGTAGTTCCATCCTTATAGGGAAAAAGAGCCGAAACTGACATCCTTGACTCCATCTGGCTCATCCATTTACCATACTTCCGTTACGAAGCTTCTAGAACTGGAAGCTTTGGCCCCTTATTTAAAAAACTTTCCAAAATGGGATTGATGTGACCGAAGCAAAGCTTAGTCACTTTGGTCGATGTTAGGGACAATGTTAATCCCTGCATATCGATGTGAGGAGGAAAAAGATCATTAACATCAACCTTTCAAACTATGAAAAACATAAGGTTTGTGGGAAATGGTGCAAAAGGGAATTGTTCTGATCATGAAGAGGGACACAATGGGAGTTTCTTCATGAAGGGAAAGAATGTAGAGTTCACGGTAGAGGTCCTCTAGGATCAAGGAATGGAGAGTATAGGGATAGTGACAAAATGTTGTGTAACAGTGACAAGAGGCCACTATGATAATATTCAGCCTCCTTGGTGACATTAAGGAAATGGAATCAACGGAACATCACATACATACATCCAACATCATCCATATAACCTTCAAGAGACACGTCAGCCACTCAAACTACCTGTCCTTGCATCCTACTGCTGTTTGAGAAACCCAGGGTAGTGTAACACTCCCTAGACACTACCCAGGCAAGTTATTCTTAGAACTAACAATCCCTAGACACTGGAAAGTTGCTTTATAATGATTCCCAGACACTTCCTAGGTGAGTTAGGCTCAAACTAATGCTCTGTTTTGCTAGCATTCTGTGATTTGAGCCACCCTTTTCAGCCCAGAGTCTAGGACACTACCAAGAATGGAATGATCACTTCAAATTAGTAAGGAGGCAAAAAAAAAGGATTCAAAGCATAAGATGAACAATATCATAACAAGACCCCTACTAGCCATGACAATAATTTCGTTAAACATGTCATCAAAATGTAACCTACAGGTGTAAATAGCAAAATTAAGTGTAGGTTTCTCATAATTATCTGAGAATGTCTATGAACCATCATTCCCTCATTCCATTTGTTGCATTATCCTCCATTATCTCATAAACACATTATCTATTCATATACAAGTAAAAACATGTTGAGAGCCATACATAGATGCTTTCTTGAAATGTGCATATAACCAACATACTAGGAACAAAAATACAATAAACATATCAGTCGTCAAATCCATAAATACATTAATGCCTTTTTACATGAAAATCAAGGGAACATATTTCTCATTAATGAATGTAATGAACCAACCAGAGATGGGACTACCACATTTCAACCAGGGCTTCCAGGACTAATAACTCAATGCAAGCTAAGGAAACATGAGAACCAACCAAAACAAAGCAATGGAAGTAAACCAAAAATCACCATGATTATCTAGGAAATGGAAAGGCTAGACAATCGACTGTGAATCCAGACCATCCTCCATGCCAATGAAAAATCATAACCAAGAAACCACATGTATGTTCCATACATGCCAAAACTAGTGAAGAAATCATACATGAAACTTGGTACCTACAAGAAAATATGATGTAGTTGCTAATGTCGATGCCCTTTTGTACTTACCTGCTCTTCCTTTTCCTTCTTTCTCCAAGAATCCAAGTATGCCACACCCTCCAAGAGTGCTCCAAGAAAACTCTAAGTAACCAAGAGTATGAGAGAGAGATAATAATGAGAGAGCTCCAAAACTGAACTGACAAAAGGTTCATACCCCAAGGAAGAAGTTGCCAACTGATCCTCATAAGCCTTTTTATTAATGAGGCCTCTATTTTCTTCATTTTCCATGATTTTTCTTCAATTTCATCCTCCCATGCAACCTGTGATCTTTCACCTTCCTTTTCTCCTAATTTATATTATTTTCATAAATAAATGTGCCAAAATACCTTTTTCCTCTTTAATGCCTTAGACATTGCCTTTTCCAATTTCCTTAGCCATATACAATCAAATCAACACCCATTAGGATATTTTCCCCACCATTCATCTTGGAATACGTGTCCCATCATCTACGGTATTTATATATTTTTACATGGAATTTTCACCGAGGTTGTTACAGAACCCCCCTCCCCCCCTATGGGAACACCATCCTCTTTGTTCAATGACACCTATAACCAACATGACTGCTAAAAACAAAAGATACTACCCATGGAGCTTCATAACACATCTCGTTGTAGTATTTACAATGAAATACATTCTCAAAATCAAAACATCATGACAACATGACAACATACCGCATATTGGATATTTATAACATATCTCATTACATTATTTGCTATAACCACATATACATATACAAATATGCACATTTTCTCAATTAGCAAATAAAATAATATGATTCCTCCATCTGCAACAAAGGAATCCATAGGCTCACACCTCCACCCTTAAAGTAATATTACGATCCACTTCCTTCCTTAAAGTAATATCAGGATCCACCTCCTTCCTAAGAAATCCAGAATCCACTACAAAGTCAAATTTGCATCCAATATCCAATTCTATAATCTCGAGCTACTTTTCCTCTCAACAAATAGTTACCGACTTATTTTTCCATGGCGCACTCCCAATGTGTATCTGATTCCATTTGGAAATGCTAATGACAAAAAAAAATCTATCTGTGACTTTCCCTTCTCTACTACACAATCCCTCAAGCAATTTGGTCACCTTTTCCATGCAGTCACTCACCTTTCAAGTTTCGTCGGCATCCCCATCTTGGGGAGTTCATCCCTTGGCAAGGCTTCCTCGCATCAGAAGATACAAAAACCAAACCATCATACCAGTCACATCATGCTCATGGAAATCAATGGACACTTTTGGGTACTAGTGTCCCAAAATGGCCCTATTCCTAAAGTGCTCTACTAGCATACCATTGTATCTTCCAATTCCTTTTGTTGTTGTTTGCTAATTCTTCGAGGCATGTTCATGCTTCCTGTACCATGCACATAGCTTCCATTAGATTTAAAATAAATTAAAATAGATTTGCATCATACCTCATTCGTAGTTCATCAATAAGGTACATTTTCAATCTTGTTAACTTCCTGTTACAACAAGTCAAACCAACATATTTGACCAAAACATGTATACAAATATCACATCAGGTTAACTCAAAACATAACCATCAAAATCATAAATCACATGTAACCATCATAATATAGAATAATAGTTCACATGTAATCACTGTATACAAGAATGATAAGTCACATACACAATAAAACAAAAATACAATATTGATACTTATCCTTCATCAATTCTTACATCTTCCTTTATTCTTTCTATACACACACTGGTTCAATTGTTGTTAGGTTCTTATACCAATAGGAGTAATAATTTTGAATAACTAAGGTTAAGACTTGTAATATTGTACATACCTTTGCTTTCTTCAAATGTTTTCCATATTAAAAAATTAAAAAATGTAAAAAGGGTATGTCCTAAAAGAAAAATCAAAGGACAAAAAGAATGAGAGAAGGTCAAAAAAATGAAAATATATGAACCCCAAAAAACAAAAAGAGACCATGAAAATGAGCAAGTCTAAATTCCACTACTATTTACTTTTACGCGTAATAATGATTATGTGCAGCTTGTTATTCATGCCACAATCCATGGTAATCAAACTGTTTAATCTTTATTATATCATGCTTTGAATTTTATTTTTATAGTTAGAGAATAAAATCTGATCGAACAGTTTAATCTTGGCAGATCATTAGATAGGTAGACAAAATTAAAGGAGCTCATCAGTTTAATCTGAGCCTGTTGGGTCCCTATAATACTAGTGATTACCCCATTACTATTGAGTTATACCCCTTATTATATTGATGTACCCATGTAGTGCCCATATTGTTATTATTGTGCCCCATAGAAGCCCACTAGAAATAGATAGTTTGTTTGATTAAAGAAAAGATAGAATTAAGATTTTATAACCTAAATGCACCCAAATAAATCAAGAAAACATGTTCGGTTAAGAAATGGGTAAGTAGAAAAAAGGTTATTGAACTACAAAGTTGATTGGGTAAAAACATATGCATCATGCTTAGGCTCATATTTCAATGTGTATGATCAGTTATGGAAGCAAAGGTTTGCAAGTTAATATGATTAACTCCCCCTCATTCATTTCTCCCTTACTAATTTCCTACCCACAAGTATGCTCCAACACTTTAAATCCTTCAAGTCAAAGAGGCTCGAAGCATTTCTCTGACTTTTGGAGGGACCAGACCCTCAGCTTAATGACTTATGGACATCAAGTGCTAGAATCCCCTTCATAAAATCCATTCCCCCCCTCATTTCCGTAATAAAACTACTTTTCCTATGGTTAAAACTCTTTTGCCTAGGAAAAGTAAAAACAACTCCATGTTAAAGCCCTTTTCATTCCAAAAACCCACAAAAAGTACTTTATCCTAAGTTCCAAATGTATGAAATAAAATGCACATATTTTACATTATTCTAAGGATATAGTCACTCCGCTCATCACTTTTCATATTAAGTTTTAATTTAATTATATAAGTTTCCGACATAACCTATCCATGTATATTAAATAAATCCCTTAAATAAATACCCCTGAACCTTAGTTTTAATTAAAATTATACAGTTTACCCCTTATCCCAACAAAATAAATAAAACCCATCATTAAACCCTGCATGATCATCTAAACCCATGATTAAGTCTTAATTAATCACAAGCCGTCTGGAATTAAAGCTTTGTGCCCCCCCGAAACCCATGCTCTTGTCTCCCGCACACCACCTTTGCCCAAATGACGTTCGATCACCTTCCCCTTCATCTAACGGTCCACAACCATATTGGCCGTGCCTGATGGCCAACTGTTACCCACCCGATGCCTAACTATTACCCGCGCGATAAAGAATTTTTCTTTGAACCCCCAAATGCTATGTGTCACCCTCTGGAGTAGATCGGGTGACCCCTCCTCAATACTGCCTTCCCTGCAAAAGAGGTGCGATGTCCTTGGAAACCTCCTGCCCTCTCAAACCTCCAAACCACCTGTTCAATTGAAATCACTCGCCAAAAAATAATTGTTGCTCCATAAAATGGTCGAGAGGCCCTTTTTCACTTGTTTTTGCTCATTTGTTCTGTGAACCTCTATGAACCAGTGTGAGTCAAATGCTAAATTCATCATTTGAACTTTTAATTCACCCCTGAAGAAAGTTGCAGAGACCCTAGTCAACCTCTCAGTCCATACCAGATTCATTCGGACCTCTGCAGCTACCGTGAACTCCTGTATTTGCAGATTATTCACCCAATTCTAGGTATTTCACCACAAATTATCACTCGCCATTTCAAATTTGGAAATTCTCAGCCTTTTACAGTGTTTCAATTAAGTAAAATTAATTGAATAATAATTTAAATTTAAAAACCCACAGCTAAACCTTCTGAAAAATCCCAATTTCCATGAAAAACTTCTGAATACACCTGTAAATCCAAATTTAAATCCACAAGAACCAAGCTATGGCTGCTCCTATTGCCTTGGATGTTAGACCTGTCACAACTCTTCATTTGGACCTCGACCACCTTCCCTTGGCTGACAAGGATTTGACGAAGCTTCTAAAAAAGCCCACTATTGTTCCCTTGATTTTCATGTACAAAGGCATTAATGTATTTATGGATTTGATGACTGATATGTTTATTGTATTTCTGTTCGTGGTATGTTGGTTATATGCAAATTTCATGAAAGCATCTATGTATGGCTCTCAACATGTTTTTACTTGTATATGAATAGATAATGTGTTTATGAGTTAATGAGGATAATGCAGTAAATGGAATGAGGGAATGATGGTTCATAGACATTCTTAGATAATTATGAGAAACCTACACTTAATTATGTTATTTACACCTGTAGGTTATATTTTGATGATATGTTTAACGAAATTCTTGTCATGGCTAGTAGGGGTCTCGTTATGATATTGTTCATCTTATGCTTTGAATCCTTTTTTTTTTGCATCCTTACTGATTCTAAGCGATCATTCCATTCTGGGTAGTGTCCTAGACTCTGGGCTGAAAAGGGTGGCTCAAATCACAGAATGCTAGCAAAACAGAGCATTAGTTTGAGACTAACTCACCTAGGAAGTGTCTGGGAATCATTATAAAGCAACTTGCCAGTGTCTAGGGATTGTTAGTTCTAAGAATAACTTTCCTGGGTAGTGTCTAGGTAGTGTTACACTACCCTAGGTCTCTCAAAGAGTAGTAGGACACAAGGACAGGTAGTTTGAGTGGCTGACGTGTCTCTTGAAGGTTATATGGATGATGTTGGATGTATGTATGTGATGTTCCATTGATTCCATTTTCTTAAAGTCACCAAGGAGGCTGAATATTATCATAGTGGCCTCTTGTCACTATTACACAACATTTTGTCACTGTCCTTATACTCTCCATTCCTTGATCCTAGAGGACCTCTACCATGAACTCTACATGCTTTCTATTCATGAAGAAACTCCCATTGTGTCCCTCTTCATGATCAGAACAATTCCCTTTTGCACCATTTCCCACAAACCTTATGTTTTTCATAGTTTGAAAGGCCGACGTTAATGACCTTTTTCCTACTCGCATCGATATGTAGGGATTAATATTGTCCCTAGCACCGACCAAAGCGACTAACATTTGTTTCTGTCACATCAATCCCATTTTGGAAAGTTTTTTAAATAAGGGGCCGAAGCTTCCAGCTCTAGAAGCTTCGTAACAGAAGTATGGTAAATGGATGAGCCAGATGGAGTCAAGGATGTCAGTTTGGGCTCTTTTTCCCTATAGGAATGGAACTACATCGAGAGATGCGACCTTCTCCCATGAGAAGAGGAACCACATCCCATCCATTCATGCTATATAAACCTCCATTTTTCCCAAGCACAAGTTAGTGTTAATGTTGGTGTGCTAGTGCTAATTAAGTTTAGAGAAAACCACAAGTTATTCATAGTTGTAGCTCTCTAGTTGTGTGTGAGGGATAAGTGTGAATTTGATTTAGTATGAAGCCTAAAGGGAAGAGCCTTAAAACTATCATTGTTGAGGCCATCATGGAATGCTAATAGAAGTGTGTGGGAACCTGGTTTTGTTGGTGGAGAAAAATAATATCAAGGCAATGGTTGTAATCTCTTCTTGATTTAATATACATGCAACTATCCATAGATTTCCTACATAATGTGTCATCTCATATGTTTATGGCTTAATGGTTCTTGACTTGTTAAGTAGGTTTAATTACAATTTGTCTATTATCGCGGTTGTTGTTTTCTATTATTTACTTGTTTCAGGTGTTTGAAGAAGGAAACATGAGATAGATGGAGTGAGAAAGCAAGGTCATCACCAAACGGGTAAGTGTACTAAGAGGTAGGCCCTTTTAAGTGGTTCTAACCTAAGGAAATATTCCATACAATATATTGGTTGTGGCTAGACCCATTATCGAGCTAGAGGAATTGTTTGTGTCTACACTCATAATTTTACTTCACCACAAATTGGTGACTCCACTGGGGGTCCAATCCTTCTATTTGTTTGCTTGGAATTTCATGGTTTTGCATGAACTTTTATAGTTTCGCCATTTCCCTTTAGTTTTGTTTTTTTTTTCATTTTATTACTGGTATGGGTTTGAAATTCATAATAACAAGTTTGGTCTCAACTTTTGGAAATTTTTAACTTTTTTCTTAGCATCCTCACTTAGTGCACTTAATTCACTAACAGTCGCGATGATTAGCGTGATATGCTAAGAAACAATCGCGCCAACTCCATTCTGGTGCTTGTTTCCAGCTAGGTAATCACACCAATGCTTGTATGTGATGATTAGGGCTTTCCCCAAATCTTGAAAAGTGTTTTTTTCTCTCATGATTTCGACCCTGTAAGCTTTTTAAATTGTCTTTTCCCTGAATAAAAAGTTTCTTTTCATTTGGTTTGTTTGCTTGTTGATTTGTAATATTTTCTCTTGATTTCTTGGGTCATTGGATGGTTAGTGGCACTAGGGAATCCAAGTTGTCATCCATTCAACTAATTGTGAACTCAGTGAATAAAGTTGTTGGTGTGTTTTCTCCTCGCATTTCATTTATGGTCCTTCTAAGGCATTGACCTCCACTACACAAGTTTGAAGAGTTTTCTTTTGCATCTCTAAATGTTTCCTTTTCGGCATAGATCACATTGGTTGTCTTGTTATTTGTAAATTCATTGTTTCACTAGTTTGAAAGAGATTCTCTTTTCGTGTTTTTCATTTGCTTGAGGATTATTTGTCTCAAAAACTTTTTCATTGAAGTGTTTTATGAGAAAATTCATTTTGTCAATTCATGGAAAGTATAAATTTCTAGTTTGTTGCATCAACATGTTATGATAGTTAGCATCATTGAAGACTAGGATTGCATTGGAATTTTAAAAGAAAAATAATTTTCTTTCCTTTTGAAAGGACTGTTAGAGTGTACCTATCAAGAAATTAGGAATTGGAATGTATTTTTCATTAGTTTATTTTCTCAAAAAGTGAACTAGTGAAAAATCACCTTGCTTTCGGTTGCTTGGTTGTTTGCATTTGATTGTGTGTTTTTTATCCTCTCTAGTGTAGACAATTCATCGAATTGAAAGGGTCTTATCTCATTTAGCTGAATTTAGGTTTTTTCGAGTCACATCGCTAAGGCTTGAAAATTGAGACATAACTCAATATAAACTTTAAAATGAACTCAATTAACCTAAGGTGTATTTGAAACCTAATGATCACATCTAGAACGTCTAGGTTAGAGACGTGTTCCAACATCTTTAAACCTAGTCGTTTTTGTTAGATTTGGTACTAGACAATGCTAGTATGGATTTGTGTTCCTATATCATCTAGTATATAATGGGAGACCCCTCTAGGCTACAATCCTTTATCCATAGGAAGTTGATTCGACTTCCTTGCAAATGTGACACATCGAACACAACATTCGGGGAGATTTCCTGCCCGTACTTCTTGGTTCACTTGGAGGTATTATATAATTCATGGTTGCCTAGTAACCCTTTTTACCTAGATCATCTAGTGAAGTCATTTGATATTTTTGACTCATTAAATTTAAAATATCATTCGAGCACCTATCCTTTTAAGCTTTTTTCCAATGGCAAGTGATAGAGTCATCATTGTTTCTTTCTCGACTCTTAAAATATGAAAGAACACCAGTCTATTTATGCATTTAAAAAAATCGATTGCCCACAATCTTATAACCTCCTATTAGTATTTTCTAGACCAAATCGTGAGTTTCCCCTAAAGAACATTTTAAAGCCTTGAAGTTTATCTCTCTCTTTTCCTGCTAACTAAGACAAGGTCATCATGGCTAAACGATCTGGTTCACCTAGTTCCTCTTCTTCTCCTTTGTCTGAAATATTGTTTGAGGAGCCTTTCCTTGAATTAATAGAGTCACTTGAGGACCAAGGTGTTGAACTCAGAATCATTCTGAGCATTCAACCCTTGCCATCTCGTCCTCCGCCTACTTCAGATACTAGGTCACCTATTGATTTTGGCCCGGAATCTTTGGACAATCCCGTCCAAATTCTTGAGAGTTCGCCGACTACTGACGGTCAACTTGGACTAGTTATATATCCTTTGAATCCTTTGTTCGACCCTGTTGTGATATAAATGTAGCATCCATACTATTCGTACGATCAACCATGTGTTCCTTTAGGACTATCCCCCTGTACCTCTTTGGTTGTTTGTCGTCGTTTGTTCCTGGCTATGGAACCCGAAGGCGATGCCCTAGTCACCTCTCCGGATGAGTCAAAAGTTTCTACTCCACACACTGTCGAGGAGGAATAACATCCATTTCCTCCTGAAGTTTTCCCCTAAATAGGGAGCATTCCCATCAGTGTGTATCGGGAATTTCTACCCAATTATGTGTGTTTGGTACAATTGGTTTCAGGTACACCTAGTGCCTCATCACTTTACCATAACCCTGATTGGGCATCTAGCCTCATGCCTACTACAGGTTTGTTCATTGCAAACCTGACCTCCCAATACGTTGTTACCTCAGTCTCGGTGAAACCCACCATTTTGAGCCCTCTTGTATCTTCTGTCCTAGTTACCCTTCCATTTCAATCGACGTTCTCGAAGAACATTACTGTCAAATATTTAATCCCTCTAGTAAGTAGCCAAGCAGTGTCACCACCTGAGGGGGAGAATCAAAGTGTTTCTGTGGTGTCAAGAATGACCAATGTGAGTATATCATAGGCTCACATGGTTGGCATGAACAAGCCTTCTTCTATCATTATTCAAAACCTTGTTGATCCTGCTGGATCAAGCAATGTCCAGTACCAACAGGTTCAAAATCTTGTTGGCCCGTCTGGGTCAATCAATTTCCAGTATCAACAGCCTTATGAGGCTTAGGTTTAGTACCAAACTCCTTACGTTCCATATGGTTCTCAAGGAATGGTCAATCCAATTTACATCCTTCAGTATGGGTAGTATGTTCAGCCTGGCTCGTCTACTTTTCAGGGTGGTTATGGGCAAATTTAGTTCAGAAATTTTCTTGGCACTGTTCAAGTACCCTTGCAACAACAAGGGTAGCCTTTGCAACAACAAGGGAAACTTTTGTTGCAGTAAGGACCGTCCATGCAACAAAAAGGGAAAATGATACCATAACAAGGTCGACTGCAACAACTGCAGGGGCAACCCTCACAACACTTGTAGCAAACAATGCAGCAAGAGATGCAGTATGCTCCACAAACCTCCTAGCCTATGTCTTCATAGGGCCAACTTCTACAACCTTAGGAATAGCTTTTGTAGCTACAAGGTCAACCCTTACAGTAATAGAGCCAACTAGAGTAGAAAAAACCCTTATATGCATATCAACATGGTCAACACTTGCAAGGAAAAGACTAGGGTCAAGTCCTGCAGCAACAGGCCTAGAATCATAATGTCCTAGGTCAATAGGTACATAATCCTTTTTCCTGAGGGTAGCAAGTTTCCTATGTCTAGGGACAACAAGTGTACAATCCTTATGTCCAAGGACAACAAGTCCAAATTCCTCTTGTTCAGGGGCAACAGGTTCACAACCATATGTTCAAGGACAACAGGTACAATATCCATATATCCAAGGTCAACAGGCTCACCAACCTCTTAACCCATATGTTTCTTATGAACAACCTATGACCAAACATTTCCAAGGTTTTCAAGGTAAAAATCCTCCCTATGGCCAAGGCAACCCCCAATGGGGGCAGAATCAAATTCCACATGGCCACATTTCCCCACTATGGGGCCAAAATCCTTACCAGCAGGGATGGGCTCCTCTGGTTGGACCCGCTTATCAACCTCCAATGCCTTTTAATACTCAATTTCCATTTTTGGCCACACATGAGTTTCCAAATGTGTCTCGCCTTATGAACGAGCCAATTCTTCCTTTGCCATATTGGCCTCTAGTTCTGTCCAAGATCCTGAGTGATTGTCCTAATTTTGATTGGAAAGCAAAAGAAGATCCTCAAGCCCATGTGACGAAATATCACCTCTGGTGTTCTTTTAATTCTTACGTTGACAATTTTATTCATCTCCATATTTTCCAATGAACCCTCACAGGTGCTGTAGCTAAGTGGTACATCAAGCTTCCTTGAAGCAATTACCATGACTTCAACTCTTTAGCCATGGCTTTCCTCACGCATTTCTAGTTGCTAGTTCGCTATGAAATTGGCACCTATTTTCTCACATCACTTAAGAAAGATACTGTGACACATATTTCCGATCACATCCATGAATGGAGACGTAGACGTCACCTGATCAAACTCGAGATTGTTGATCAGTTACTCACCGAATGGTTTACTAAGTCATTTATAGCTCTAATTGCTCTTGATATAGCTATGGGTGGATTCATTACCGAAGAACAAGCCATTGCTCATGCCTAGTACTTCGATCATGTTTATTCTCAGTCTGGCACATTATATGAGTTATTACCGGATGCTCTGTGGCCATTGTTTGATCCCACGACATCGAAGTCACAAGATACACCTCATGTTGATGGAGTAATTGGTTTAGTGTCTTAGACCCTTGCTAAATCTTCTTCCAAACAGAAGTTGGTCTTGAACACTACTTCTAATAGTTCCTCCCAGAATCCACCTAGCCCTGGTGAAACCTGAGAGGTCCATGGTGTCCAATCTACCATAACAGGCAAATCCTTGAAAGGTAAGAAGAAAGGCAAAGGAAAGGGTACAGTCGATGCCCCAAAATAGGGTCCTCCTAAGTCATCTACTGGTGATTCTTCACAACAGAAGCCTAAGTATTTGTGCCTCATTTGCGAGGAGGATCATTATACCAAGGATTGTCCCTGATGGTCCGAAGTTAGTTGTTTCCTCAAAGGGACCCCAACTGTCCTGAAAGAGTTGTTTCTATCTTAGCAGACTCAAATGGTAAACCAACCTCAGTCACCTACTTCCTCAGGATCCCAATTGTTCATGATGAGTATGCCTATTAATATGGCTACCAGATCAAAATATTATTAAACTCTTACTTTGATAGCTAGGAAAGATAAAGAGGTAACCCCTTCTTCTTCTTCCCTGAGTTTTGTCCCTCTTCATATCGAGCACCCTAACCCTGATTCCATTATTCGGCCACCCTCTCGAGGTGTGCTAAGGAAATCATCGTACAATACCAATGCTCGAGCCGCTCAACACTATAATATTGTTGAGGATTTGGCTCAAGCACCATTAGCTATGTTGGCTCTCGAGGTGCTCCAAAGTTGTCCATCTCAATGAAAATATTTGTTGTCAGCTATTGGGGGTATTGATCCTACCAACTCCAATTTGTTATGTTTTGATCTAGAGAACCACATTCCGCACCTGCCTCATCAAATTGCCTTTCTCATTCAGGTAATCATCAATGAGAAAACTATTCACAAGACTTTCATCGATGAACATGCTTCTACTTACATCATGTCAATTTCCTGCTATAAGGCCATTGGTTCCCCTATTTTCAACCAATCCCTAAACACTTTGGAAGCTTTCGACGAGTGTGATTTGTGACCATTCTGTGTCTTACCTAACCTTTCCATTACTTTTTAGGGCAAGATAGTACAAGTCAAGGTAGAGATTGTTGACACTAATCTTAATTATAATCTTCTACGCAGACAGAGATGGACCCATGCCATCCATGCTGTAGCCTCCTCCCTATTCCGCGTGATTCATTTTCCCTATCAAGGGAAGATTGTCATTGTCGACCAACTATCCTTGTTTGCCTCTTCCTCCTCGGATGGTAATGTTCCATATGTCAAGAACACAGGTGCTCCTTATGAGAGCAGGGGGGAGGTCTTTTCAAATACTTTTCCTTGATGGGAACTTTTTCGCTCCCACCTCCTCATGTTGCCTCTTTCAACATGATATCGTTCAAATATGATCCTTGGGTCATACCTTCACCAGATCTTGTTGATACTTGGGGTGAGGTTATGCCACTTAGTCCTGCTGAAAGCAATTACATGGAGATTGTTTTGGCCTTAAGTTCCGTATCCTCTAATTTTCATATTTTGAGGACTTCTCTCAATACGTATTCTCAATCCCCATGGCTTGGTGCTTTGGAATCTCTTGATTCCTTAGCCGAGGATTTTCTTGCTGATGAGTGTATCATGGAAGTAATGTCTCTCAAGGAACCATCTTGGAATGATACTCATCATTGTTCCTCATTCCTGCCTCGCCCAATGGTTATGTCTACCAATCTCAAAGAGTTCTCTTCTCAATTCCCTTCCCTCCTCTTTCTGGCACCAATCTTGACTCATGAAATATTGTTGGAAGGAAATTTGGGTAATATTACCCAAACGATGCCAATTGATATTTCTATCAAGTCTGGTATCGTTGAACATGTCCATATCAGGGTAACTTGTTCGCTGGATGAGATCAAGACCTATACTCGTCTGTTTCAAGAATTTGGTGATGTGTTTGCATGGTCATATGAAGAAATGCCTAGCATTAATCCTAGCATTGGTGTGCATGAAATACCAACTTATCCTCACGCGAAGGCCATTCGCTAACGACTCCGCCCATTTCACCCTAGGAAAGGCACTGCTATTAAGGGTCAGGCTAAAAAACTTCTCAAAGTTGGATTCATCTATCTGATCCCTCTTACAGATTGGGTGTCAAATATTTTTCCAGTCACAAATAAATAAGGCACGATCTGTGTTTGTGTTGATTACCAAGATCTCAATCATGCATGTCCTAAGGATAACTACCATATTCCCTTCATTGATCAGACCATTGATGAATGTGTTGGGAGATTTTTTTTTTTCTTTATGGATTGTTCTTTTGGTTACAACCAGATTAACATTGCATAGGCCGATCAAGAAAAGACAAATTTTATCTGTCCATGGGGTACATTCATGTACAAAAAACTCCCTTTCGGCCTCAAAAATGTTGGGGCTACATTTCAGCGGGCAATGTCCTATGCATTTCACGATATTTTCAACAACATTCAGGCTTACCTCGATGACCTTCCCACTCATTTTCATAAGCACCAAGATCACTCTGACCATCTTCGGCATAATGTTCTTCATTGTAGACACTACAAAGTTTGGTTAAACCTACATAAATGTGTTTTTGCGTAGAATCTAGATGACTCCTTGACTTTATCATTTCCAAGGATGGTATTTTCCTTGATCCTCTTAAAGTTGAGTCCATTGTAAATTTACCGCCTCCATCTTCATTGCACCAACTCCAGAGCTTGCAAGGAAAGGAAAATTTCCTTCGTTGTTTCATACCCAATTATGACGGGCTAGCTACAGGATTTACCCGGTTTCTTAAATAAGGAATGCCCTTTGTTTAGGATGAGGTTTCCCAAAAGTCTTTCAATGACCTCAAGGTTGTCCTTGTAAATGATCCTTTGCTGCATCCCCCGAATTATCACCGCAATTACTTCCTTTACTGAGTTGCAACCCCTAGTACCATTGTTATGGTATTGGTCCAAGATGATGACGAAGGAAACAGACATGTTATCTACTACCTTAGTCGTAATCTCCTCGACACTAAAACATTATGCCCATGTCAAGAAGTTGGATTTGGATGTTGTACAGGTTGTTCAGCCCTTTTGCCACTACATCCTCTTACGCACTACTACTGTGATTTATGACTACAACCCCATGACCTACATCCTGACTCGTCATTTACTGGGGGGGAAAGTATTCTAAATGGATTTTCATCCTACAAGAATTTGATTTGGTGTTTACCACTGTCAAATCTAGGAAGTCACTAGTTTTCGCTGAGTTGATTTGTTCCCTTCCTTTTACATATCTCCCCACTGGTGTAGATGAACAGCTTCTAGACGAGACTATTTTCCTAACACCCTCGACCCAAGGTACGATGATATCATTGTGTATCTCTAGACATCCACATTTTGGTCCATGTTGACGAAGGATGATTGCTGACGAATTCAGCATCACTCCCAACCCTACCATATTATTGGCGATAATTTATACCGTGTCAGTGTCGATTTAGTTCTTCGCCGACAACTTACTCTCGAGGAGGCTAAGATATTTCTCAATGATTTCCATTCCAGGGCATGTGGCGTTCATATGTCTGGCTATGTTATCGCTCAAAAAATACTTTTCCCTAGTTATTTTTGGTCGTCCATTCTCAAGGATTGCATCCTTACTATTCATAATACTAGAAACCACTACAGAACATCTTAGTCTCTAAAACAGTTGGTGGCTCTGTCAAAATAACCCATTATGTTGATAATGTTCCTTTGAAAATTGGGGGAATGTTATAAAATTTCTTCCATCCAACATTACGACCCATCTACAAGTTTGATGCTTGGAATTCCTTTTATTAATTTAGTGCTCCTTGTGACCATTAGTGAAGACAAGCTGATAATAAACCTAAAGAAAGAAGCTATTTCTATGCCAAGACTATTAATAGCAAATTCAGAAGCCAGAAAAGCAAATAGTTAGAAGAAAGCAGGAGCAAGGAAACTGCAAAAGGACTCTATTGGCAAGAAGTATTACAAATCTATGAAGATATAATAGAGTCAAAAAATAAATAAAAGGCATGTACAAATTTGAATTTTTCAGAAGAATAGAGTTATATCCATGAGAGATTGCTAAAAAGTTGTTCAAATAATCCCCAACAATTTTGGGAGGTAGAATCCCCAAACAAGAGATATTAACTCTACATGATAATGGAGTCAAAGGAAAATTGATTCATTGCACTCCTAATGATGAACAGGAAGTTAGAAAACAAATAGATGAATTGTTGAATCTAAGGTTAATTGAGCCAAGTACTTCTCACTATTCCTGTTCAACATTTCTTGTGAGAAACCATTTAGAGGTTGTTCGAGGAATAGCCAGGATGGTTATAAACTACAAACCTCTAAATGCAATCACTCAAATTTTCAATTATACTTTGCCAAGGCCAGAAACAATAATGCAAAAGATTCAGAATAGCAAAATTTTCAGCAAATTTGATATGAAGTCTGGATACTACCAAATCCAAATAGAAGAAGCAGATAGGAATAAGACTACCTTCACTTGTCCAACCGGTTTTTACCAATGGAAGGTAGTCCTATTTAGATTAAAAAATGCCCCTACATTTTTTCAAAGGAGAATGGATTACATTTTTGGTAAATATGATTTTGTAGTTACTTATATAGATGATATCCTTGTACATAGTCCAGACATACAAACTCATTTGCAACACTTAGAGATTTTTTTGAAAGAAGTGAAAAGTCATGGTATTGTTTTATCCGAGAATAAAATGGTTCTTTTTCAGGAA
Organism: Pinus taeda; assembly: GCA_000404065.3. Lineage (NCBI taxonomy): Eukaryota > Viridiplantae > Streptophyta > Pinopsida > Pinales > Pinaceae > Pinus > Pinus taeda. The sequence continues at coordinate 333,208 of APFE031431762.1, forward strand.
AGTATAGATTTTATGGGGATCAATGTAGTAAATGGACAGATACAAATGTAGCCCCATGTTTTGACAAAATTCTCTCAATTTCCTAAGGAACTGCCAGATACCAAATCTATCCAAAGATTTCTAGGTGTGTTGAATTATATTCTTAAATATATTCCATACTTGTTTTGCAAAACAGCTCCAATAAGGAAACACTTGAAAGGAGGATGGTCTCAAGAAGCTACTACAGCAGTAAAAGATTTGAAATTAGAATGCCAACAACTACCCAAATTACAACCTCTAGGAGATGGACCTCTGATCTTACAAACAAATGCTTTTGACAGTTTTTGTGGATCTATCCTTTTTAAAAAGCAGGAGGATAAAAGAAGAAAAATTATGTGCTTATGCCTCTGATGAGTTTTCTCCACACCAGAAAAATTATTTCATTGCTGAGAAAGAAACGTTAGCCATCTTTAATGGAATTCAATGTTTGAAATTATATTTAGCACTAGTAAATGTTTTAATCAGACCAGACAAAATGAATTTCAATTATTTTCTATCTGCAAAAATATGATGGCAGCTTGCACGAGGAAGATTTCTTTCATGGTAGATCTAGTTTTAACAGTTTGAGTTTGACATCGAACGGTACCAAGTAACTCCAATTATCTGGCTGATTCTTTAACCAGGGACATGAACAAAGTATTTTTTACAATTCCAGGAAAAGAGCCAGCATATGATGATTTCAGCACATTTGTATATAGATTCAATATTTTTGAAAGTCATCTTGGTCCTTTAGTAGAAGAGATAAAGAAAATTATAGGGCTATGATTACGAAGAAATCAATGGATTCAAAAATGTGAGGTTTGGCAGTCAAAGAACGTGGGCATAACACTAGGTTTGGATGCTGAATTGGTAAAGGTCTATCCTCTACCCAATATGAAAGTTAAAATTTATTTCAAATACCTAGATGATATTTGGTCAAGCCAGTACACACATGAAATGTTTTGGATCCTAAAAGTCTTGAATCTTTATTAGCTGATAGGAGGTGTAGACTTTTGACTTGGCATATTTACTGGAGCGCAGATTTTGGGCCTAGAAGCCATCCAAGTTCATGCTAATGTAGAAAAGTATCTCTTATCCCTAATAATTCCAGATACATTTGATGAGCTTGAAGCATCACATTTACAGAGGCTTGATGAAAACTATGTAGCCAATGATACATTTCCTCAATATGAGATATTTGGAAATTTTGCTGATTGGGAAATTAGAGAAAATCTTTGCAGAAAGAAACAGACAATTAGGACTTCTTAGTGTGTTCAAAGAACACTTTAATACTTAAGAACTTTCTCATCACCTTGGCATTTTCATAGTTTAAGATTAAGAGAAAGTATTTCGCCTAATCCTTTTGCTCAATTTTTCTGTTATGAAAATGTGGGAACTAATAATGTTGCAAACAACAGAGAACTTATTCAATAGATAACTTTTTGGTTCGAAGAGTTTAACAAATTAAAATTGCGAGAAAAAAGGCAAATCTTACAGAATATTGATGAGCTACAGGGAGAACCAAAGGTTTTAAAATTTGTAATTAACCAAAAGGCACTTATCACAATAAGTAAAGTGTCTGGAAATTGGAACAATGATGTAGTTCATGTTGTTATCATGATGCTCTCTAGAAGAGTATGTTCTTCTATAATTTTTGAACTAGGTTGGCAAGAAAAAACTTCAATAAACAAAAGTTGTCAACTTTGGGTACAACATGCAATAGAAATCTCCACAAACATGTTTCAAATTTTTAAGTGGGAGCTTCTAAATGGAATTGAGCTTGTTGTTCAGCCTATGCCAAATTTTTGAAAAGCCTACAAGCATTCCTTTCTTGACATTGAAGTAAATCCTATTTCCTTTACAGATAGATGGACAAAGAAAGATTTTATGTTCACTCCACAACAAGAGAATCTTCATACGATAAAGATAAATAGGGAAATCAGACAAACCTCAATAGGGAAAGCATCTTCAAAAGGTAAAGGAATAGTAGCAACACTTAGAAAAGAAAAAGGAAAGGCTGAAGATACTTTCTTTCCGAACATGTACCAAGATGCGCAGGACCTAGACAACATCAATTGGGATGAAGAATACTCAAAGATGATGGATATTGATTATCTAAAAATGCAGGAAAGAACAAATTTTGAAAAAGAAGAATCTTCAGAGGATGATTATGATAGTGATAGGAGTCCGAAAGGACCTTGGTAATTTTTTCATTGTATTCAGAAAAGTTGAGTAGACACCGTCGAGATCAGAGATATCCAACGGGACCCTCAATTATTTCCACTTTGTGTCTTGTCATGTTACATAGGATAGATTCTGTTTAGTATTTATAAAATGGAGGTCATACACCAAGAATCCCAAAAGTTGCATAGATTTATTCTTTGATCTCTAATTGTAAAGTTCTCGCCAGTCTTAAAACTGTGCAAGCTAATTTTCTGTAATTTCCATTTTTGAGTTAATATTGAAGCTTGTTGGGCTTCCTGTCTAAGGAAAATTCTATAAAATTCAAAAGAACCTAGAGATATAAAGTGATGGCTTTTTGAAGACCCAAAGAGAGAGGTCATGTGTGCTCGTATTCTTGATGTGAGAATTTGCTGACCCTTCATTCGCCTTCGATATTTCTTAAGTAAGTTATAGAAGTCTTGTCCTAGTTTCATTATTTTCTAGTTTAGCACTAGTAAAGTTTTTAATCAGAACAGACTCAATGAATTTCAAGTATTTTCTATTTGCAAAAATATCAAGGTAACTTGCATGAGGAATAGCTTTCATGGCAGATTTGGTTTCAATAGTTTGAGTTTGACATCAAATGGGTACTAGGTAACTCCAATTATCTAGCTGATTCTTTAACCAGGAACATGAACAAATAATTTTTTACAATTCCAGGAAAAGAGCCACTAGATGATTTACTTCAGTAGATCGAGAATCTAATTCAATTACAGCTCGTCTATCTATAGAAGAAAAAGAGTGTAGAAGACTCCACATCATAAAACCTTTATAGACTAAACCAGAGATTGACTGGGGCAACTTTTATCTAATTTGTGATTGTATAAAAAAAGTGTTTTGAAGGCTTCCTGGTTGGCTTCAGACTCTGTCTATAGTAAGTGACAGCGTTTTGAAGACCCAAAGGAGAGAGGTCATGTGTGCTCATATTCTCGGTGTGAGAATTTGTTGACCCTTCATTCACCTTCGATATTTACCAAGTAAATTACAGAAGTCTCGTCCTACTTTCATTATTGGTATCAGATCCATGTGTCTTTCCATATAAAAGAAGCACTATAAACTATAGACAGAGTCTGAAGCCAACCACGAAGCATTCAAAACGCTTTTGTTATATAATTGCGAATTAGATAAAAGTTGCTTCAGTCAATCTTTGGTTTAGTTTATAAAGGTTTATGATGTCGATTCTTCTACGGTCTTTTTCTTCTATAGATAGACAAACTATAACTGATGTAGATTCTTGATCTATAGAAGTAAATTATTCATATCATGAAAAGATAGAAGACCCTAAAAGTTGGAACCCACCTGTTCTTCGTTCCAAAGAAATTTAAAAAGTTCCATTTGTCTTTAACATCTCAAAGAAAACATTGCTAAAAGAAGTTGAGTTAAAAATAAATATTTCAGGTCCTTCTGTCAAAATAGTTGGTCTAAATCTCTTTTTAGAAGATGAAATTAAAAGATTTAGAGATTATGTCAAAGAAAAGAAATATTCTCATCTGCATTTTGGAGGAATAAGAATTGGCCTAGATCCTTTGTTCCGTCATGGGTTGAATACACCTTACATATCAGAAATATTTGATACCAAGCATCATAACTATGATCATGCCCGAATCAGGACTATCATGGGAAATTTGTTGTCTGGTTTTCAATACAGGAAAATATATCCATATTATGCAATCAGTCTTTTAGATGTACATATTAAATATTGTTGGAAGATCTTAGTGGGAGTTCAAGGTCTCCAAATGGTAGAAGATAGTGAATATTCATCTGTTTTAATTCAAACCCCATTTCAACTAACAAACACTATTCATCTAAAGTTGAAACAACCTGTGTTAAAGGATTGTGTGACTGTTGGTATAAGTAACGCTCAAGTAGAAGGTGTACCTTATGATAAACAAGCTCTTATAAGTGATTGGTACATCCAATATAAGTCATTAGAAAACTCTGACAATCTAAAAGGTAAATCAAGAAGAATGAATATCAATGATGGTTGTGTTCGAATCTTGCCAGATAGGTTAGCCATACCTAAGCCTATTTTTTGACCAAAAAGATATGTCTTACTCGTAGACAATGAACAAGCATTCACAAGTAGTCAAAAGTTCTTTACAAAAATTGTACATAATCACCCTATATTAGAGTCCAATGAGTCTATATAGTCTAATCGGTTGCATATACCAGAAGAAAAACCTTTCTTCACAGTCAATAAAATGTTTCAAACATCCACTTCCCAATTTCCACCCATGGAAGAATTTCAATATGCAAATCATCGTTTTGTAAGAGGGGGGAAATGGTCGCTGAAAACCAATTTTTTTACTTCCTCTTCTCAGTCTAAATAGCCACCCACTAGAGCCGATTGTGCCACACTTTTAGAACACAACTCTAACAATCCAATCGACTTAGATCAAGTATATCAGATAGGAAACTATCTGACTACCTGGTGTGCACATGCAGAGGATGTGTTAGGTGATTTGGGTAGGCAATTAGATTTGATAAATGAAAATCTTAAATTTTTGTATGACGAATAGCAAACAAAAAAAGCTGAAAAGGAAGAAAGAAGAAGAAGAAGGCAAAAGAAGAAGGAAAAATAAGTTCCCAAGTTTAGAATAGATATGAGTACTCCAAACTTTTGGGATCAAGAAGAAGAAGTCGAAACTGAAGAAGTAGTTTCAGCAACTAGCGTTGAAGAGTCTAGCTCTAAAGTCTCTTGAAATCCCTTAAAGATAACTAGAAAAAAATAAGAGGTGTATAAGCTAGACAAATCTTTCTCTTCAAAGAAAGAAATAATGACTTTAGATGAAGCCACTTCAAAGTTTCCTTCATTTATTTTTCCATCCATAAATAATCAAAATAAATCCCATGCTTTTAAAGAAATTTTAAAATACCCAAGAGTTGAAGAAGACTTATATGTTGCTAATGCAAGAAAGTATGTTTTAGATCTAGACAACTCTTCAAATCCAGGAGAATCCATTAGAATATGGATTGGTGCCTTGTATCAAATGCAAGTTAGAACAAAACTGGATAATGTCTCCACCACGGTCCTTGCAAAAAAAAGAATGACAAGAATTGTTTATGGTTGGTGGATGGGACCATATGATGAATAACACAGAGAAGTAATGGAAGAAGTTCTGTCAACACTTGAACTTTTGTTAAAAACCCAATTTGTACCAGAACTTGTAGATGAAAAGAAACAACTTATAATAGACTTAAGAAGAATGGAGTTATGAGATTTAAAATATCTTGAACAATTTGGAAAAGACTTCATGGCTAAAGTCTTTAAAGCTAACTTTTCCAATGACATTGCTCAGAAAATTACATTTCTTTCAAAGCTTCCAGGGAATTTAGGAAATATAATAAAGAAAGATCTTGATGTGCAGAGTAAAAAGATAGATCAGATTTATTGGGTTGATCTTTTGTTCAAATGTACAGAAAAGCTAAAGTATTTATGCTAGCAGAAAAAGGCTCATGACATTACACCAAGTTTAGATGTTTGTAGAACAGTACTATCATGGACGCCTTTTAAGAAGAATAAATCAAAGAATAAATATGGAAGATTAAAGCCCAAAAGGATCTCAAATCCCAAGAAGCCATTAAAAAAGTTTAAATTCTTCAAAAAGAGAAATATACCAAGAAACAATAATTGTTTCTTTATCTACAAACAAGAAGTTCATTTCGCAAGAAAAAGTCCTAATAGTTCCTCAAGCAAATTAAAAGCATGTTTTGAGATAGAGGAATTTAAATATGATTGGTCTATCGTTTGTTTAGAATATGATGTATCTGATGTATATATTTTAACAGATGCATAAGAAGAAGAAAATGATGAAATTGTTTAGAAAATGAATATTTGTAAATATTGTTCTGATGATGATGATTTTGAAGACAAAGAATTTCGTTACAGTAACGAATATGAAGACAGTGAAATAGAAGTCATTGAAGAAACTGAAGAAAATAAAGACAGTTCATAAGAAGACAACGCCTCAAAAGTTTTGCAACAAACACCAAAAGACAAAGGTAAGAAACCAGTAACACCTTTAAAAGAGTTAAGTTCTTTCTACCCATATAAAAAGGATATTGATGCCTCTAAAACCTTAGTTGTTCCAGAGTATGATAGAATTGAAGAACAAAATCTTTTGAAAAAGATAGTCAAAACAAATAGCCTGATCTATATTCTAGCTAAAGTTCAGGTTAAAGGTGAATGGATTAATGTTGATGCCTTTGTCGACACTGGCAGATCTAATAACCTTGCTAGACCATGTTTATTCAAACCTCTTTGGAAACCACTATAGAACATCTTAGTGTATGAAACAGTTGGTGGCTCTATAAAATTAACCCATTATGTTAATAATGCTCCTTTGCAAATTGGGGGGAATGTTATAAAAATTTCCGCCATCCAACATTACGACCCATCTACAAGTTTGATGCTTGGAATGCCTTTTATTAATTCAGTGCTCCCTGTGACCATCAACAAAGACAATTGGAGTTACTTGGTACCCATTCGATGTCAAACTCAAACTATTGAAACCAGATCTACCATGAAAGAAATCTTCCTTCTGCAAGCTACCTTGATATTTTTGCAGATAGAAAATACTTGAAATTCATTGAGTCTGTTCTGATTAAAATCCAGCTCATGCTAAACCAGACAATAATGAAACTAGGATGATACTTATGTAACTTACTTGAGAAATATCAAAGGCAAACGAAAGGTGAGAAAATTCTCATATTGAGAATACGAGTGCACACGACCTCTCTCCTTTAGGTCTTCAAAATGCCATCGCTTATGCCATCGCTTTATATCTCCAGGTTATTTTGAATTTCGCAGAACTATCCTCAGACAAGCGGCCCAATAGGCTTCAATATTAACTCAAAAATAGAAATTACGGAAAATTAGCTTGAACAGTTTTAAGACTGGCGAGAGCTTTACATTTAGAGATTAAAGAAGCACTCTATCCAACTTGTGGGCTTCTTGGTGTATGACCTCCATTTTATAACTACTAAACATAATCTATCCTATCGAACATGAGACACAAAGTGGAAATAATTGATGTTCTTGTCGGATATCTTTGATCTCGATGGTGTCTACTCAACTTTTCTGAATACAAAGAAAAAACTACCAAGGTCATTTCAAACTCCTATCACTATCATAATCGTCCTTTGAAGATTCTTATTTTTCAAAATTTATTCTTTCCATCATTTTTAGATAATCAATATCCATCATCTTTGAGTATTATTCCTCCCAATTGATGTTGTCTGGGTCTTGCGCATCTTGGCACATGTCCGGAAAGAAAATATCTTCAGCCTTTTCTTTTCCTTTTCTAAGTGTTTCTACTATTCCTTTACCTTTTGAAGATGCTTTCCCTGTTGAGGTTTGTTCGATTCCATGTTTATCTTTATCGTATGAAGATTCTCTTGTTGTGGAGTGAGCATCAAATCTTTATTTTTCCATCTATCCGTAAAGTAAATAGGATTTACTTCAATGTTAAGAAAGGAATATTTGTAGGCTTTTTCAAAAGTTAGCATAGGTTGAACAACAAGCTCAATTCCATCTAGAAGCTCCCACTTAAAAATTTGAAACATGTTAGTGGAGGTTTCTATTGCATGATGTACCCAAAGTCAACAATTTTCATTTATTGAAGTTTTTGCTTGCCAACCTAGTTCAAAAATTATAGAAGAACATACTCTTCTAGAGAGCATCATGCTGAAAATATGAACTACATCATTGTTCCAATTTCTAGACACTATACTTATTGTGATAAGTGCCTTTTGATTAATTACAAATTTTAAAACCTTTTGTTCTCCCTGTATTTCATCAATCTTCTATAAGATCTGCCTTTTTTCTCCCAATTTTAATTTTTTAAACTCTTTGAACCAAAGAGTTATCTGTTTAATAAGTTCTCTGTTGTCCGCAACATTAGTAGTTGCCACATTTTCATAATAGAAAACTTGAGCAAAAGGATTAGGCAAAATACTTTCTCTTAATCTTAAACTATGAAAATCCCAAGGTGATGAGAAAGTTCTTAAGTATTGAAGTGTTCTTTGAACACACTGAGAAGTCCTGATTGTTTGTTTCTTTTTGCAAAGACCTTCTCTAATTTCCCAATCAACAAAATTTTCAAATATCTCATATTGAGGAAATGTATCATTGGCTGCATAGTTTTCATCAAACCTCTGTAAATATGATGCTTCAAGCTCATCAAATATATATGAAATTATTAGGGATAAGAGATATTTTTCTATGTTAGCATGAACTTGGATGGCTTCCAGGCCCAAAATCTGTGCTCCAGTAAAAATGCCAAGTGAAAAGTCTACACCTCCTATCAGCTAATAATAATTCAAGACTTTTAGGATCCAAAACATTTCATCTGTGTACTGGCTTGACCAAATATCATCTAGGTATTTGAAATAAATTTTAAATTTCAAATTGGGTAGAGGATAGACCTTTATGAATTCATCATTAGGAGTGCAAGGAATCAATTTTCCTTTGACTCCATTATCATGTAGAGTTACTATCTCTTGTTTGTGGGATTCTACCTCCCAAAATTGATGGGGATTATTTGAACAACTTTTTAGCAATCTCTCATGGATAGAACTCTATTCTTCTGACCAATTCAAATTTGTACATGCCTTTTGTTTATTTTTTGACTCTAATCTTTCTTCATAGATTTGTAATACTTCTTGCCAATTGTTAGAGTCATTTTGTGGTTTCCTTACTCTTGCTTTCTTCTGACTATTTTCTTTTCTGGCTTCTGAATTTGCTATTAATAGTCTTGGCATAGAAATATATTTTTTCTTTAGGTCTATTATCAACTTGTATTCACTGATGGTCATAGGGAGCACTAAATTAATAAAAGGCATTTCAAGCATCAAACTTGTAGATGGGTTGTAATGTTGGATGGCAAATTTTTTTATAACATTCCCCCCAATTTTTAAAGGAACATTATCAACATAATGGGTTAATTTGACAGAGCCACCAACTGTTTCAGACACTAAGATGTTTTGCAGTGGTTTCTAGAGAGGTTTGAATAAATATTGTCTAGCAAGGTTATCAGATCCACTAGTGTCAACAAAGGCATCAACATTAATCCATTCACCTTTAACCTGAACTTCAACTAGAATATAGATCAGGCTATTTGTTTTGACTATCTTTTTTAAAAGATTTTGTTCTTCAATTCTATCATACTCTGGAACAACTAAGGATGTAGAGGCAACAATATCCTTTTTATATGGGCAAAAAGAATTTAAATCTTTTAAAGGTGTTATTGACTGCTTACCTTTGTCTTTTGGTGTTTGCTGCAAAACTTCTGAGGTGTTGTCTTCTTCTAAACTATCTTTAGTTTCTTCAATGACTTTTGTTTCACTATCTTCATATTCATTACTATAATGCAATTCTTCATCTTCAAAATCATCATCATCAGAACAATATTTACAAATATTCCTTTTTTGAACAATTTCATCATTTTATTCTTCTGATGCATCTGTTAAATATATACATTAGATACATCATCTTCTAAACAAATGATAGACCAATCATCTTTAAATTCCTCTATTTCAAAACATGATTTTAATTTTCTTGAGGAACTATTAGGACATTTTCTTGCGAGATGATCTTCTTGTTTACAGATAAAGAAACAGTTATTGTTTCTTGGTATATTTCTCTTTTTCAAGAATTTAAAGTTTTTGAATGGCTTCTTGGGATTTGAGATCCTTTTGGGCTTTAATATTCCATATTTCTTCTTTGATTTCTTCTTCTTAAAAGGCGTCCATGGCAGTACTACTCTACAAACATCTGAACTTGGTGTAATGTCATGAGCCTTTTTATGCCAGCATAAATACTTTACCTTTTTTGTACATCTGAATAAAAGATCAACCCAATAAATCTGATCTATCTTTTTACTCTGCACATCAAGATCTTTCATTATTAGATCTCCTAAATTCTCTGGAAGCTTTGAAAGAAATGTAATTTTCTGAGTAGTTTCATTGGACAAGTTAGCTTTAGAGACTTTAGCCATGAAGTCTTTTCTAAATTGTTCAAGATATTTTAAATCTCGTAACTCCATTTTGCTTAGGTCTATTATAAGTTGTTTCTTTTCATCTACAGGTGCTAGAACAAACTGGGTTTTTAACAAAAGTTCAAGTGTTGACAGACCTTCTTCCATTACTACTTTACATTCTTCATCAGATGATCCCATCCACCAATCTATGCAATTCCTGTCATTCCTTTTTCTGCAAGGACCACGATGGAGACATTATCCAGTTTTGTTGTGACTTTCATTTGATACGAGGCACCAATCCATATTCCAATGGATTCTCCTGGATTTGAAGAGTTGTCTAGATCTAAAACATACCTGCTTGCATTAGCAACGTATAAGTCTTCTTCAACCCTTGGGTATTTTTAAATTTCTTTAAAAACATGGGCTTTATTTTGATTATTCATGGATGGCAAAATGAATGAAGGAAACTTTGAAGCGGCTTGATCTAAAGTCATTATTTATTTATATAAAGAGAAATATTTGTCTGGTTTATACACCTTTTCTTTTGTTCTAGTTACCTTTAAGGGATTTCCAGAGACTTTAGAGCTAGACTCTTCAGCGCTAGTTGCTAAAACTGCTTCTTTGGTTTCAACTTGTTCTTCTTCATCCCAATATTTTGGAGTACTCATATCTATTCTAAACTTTGGAACTGCTTTTGCCTTATTCTTCTTCTTTCTTCCTTTTCAGCATTTTTTGTTTGTTGTTCTTCATAAAATAGTTTAAGATTTGCATTTATCAAATATGATTTCCTACCTAAATCATCTAACACATCATCTGCATGTGCACACCAAGTAGTCACATAGTTTCCTATCTGATATACTTGATCTAAGTCAGTTGGGTTGATAGAGTTGTGTTCTAAAAGTGGGGCACAATCGGCTCTAGTGGGTGGTTGTTTAGATTGAGAAGAGGAAGTAAAAAATTTGGTTTTTCAACAGCCATTTCCCCCCTCTTACAAAATGGTAATTTGCATATTGAAATTCTTCCATGGGTGGAAATTGGGAAATGGATGTTCAAAACATTTTATTGACTACGAAGAAAGGTTTTTCTTTAGGTATATACAACTGATTAGATTTTATAGGCTCACTGAACTCTAATACAAGGTGATTATGTAAAATTTTTGTAAAGGACTTTTGACTGCTTGTGGATGCTTGCTCATTGTCTACTGGTAAAACATATATTTTTAGTCGAAAAAAAGGCTTAAGTATGGCTGACCTATTTGGCAAGATTCGAACACAACCATCATTGACAGTCATTCTTCTTGATTTACCTTTTAGACTATCAGATTTTTCTAATGACTTATATTGGATGTACCAATCACTTGGAAGAGCTTATTTATCATAAGGTACACCTTCTACTTGAGCGTTACTTATACCAATAGTCACACAAGCCTTTAACACAGGCTATTGCAACTTTGGATGAATAGTGTTTGTTAGTTGAAATGAAGTTTGAATTAAAATAGACAAATATTCACTATCTTCTACCATTTGGAGACCTTGAACTCCCACTAAGATCTTCCAACAATCTTTAATATGTACATATGATAGATTGATTGCATAACCTGGATATATTGTCCCGTATTGACAACGAGATGACAAATTTCCCATGATAGTCCCGATTTGGGCATGATCATAATTATTATGCCTGGTATCAAATATTTCTAATATGCAGGGTGTATTCAACCCCTGATGGAACAAAGGAGCTAGGTCAATTCTTATTCCTCCAAAATGCAGACAAGAATTTTTTTTTTTTGTTGACATAATCTCTAAATCTTTTAATTTCATCTTCTAAAAAGAGATTTAGACCAACTGTTTTTACTGAAGGACCTGAAATATTTATTTTTAACTCAACTTCTTTTAACAATGTTTTCTTTGAGATGTTAAAGATAGATGGAACTTTGTAAATTTATTTGCAACTAAGAATAGGTGGGTTCCAACTTTCAGGGTCTTCTATCTTTTCATGATCTGAATGATTTACTTTAGTAGATTGAGAATCTACTTCAATTACAGTTTGTCTATCTATAGAAGAAAAAGAGTATATAAGAGTCGACATCATAAAAACTTTATAAACTAAATAAGAGATTGACTGAAGTAACTTTTATCTAATTCGCGATTGTATAACAAAAGTGTTTCGAAGGCCTTCTGGTTGGCTTCAAACTCTGTATATAGTTTATAGTGCTTCTTTTATATGGAAAGACACCGGGCTCTAATGTCAATAATGAAACTAGGACAAGACTTCTGTAACTTACTTGAGAAATATCGAAGGCAAACGAAGGGTCAACAAATTGACATGAATGCCAAATTTACCAATGCAAGATGCATCCCCCACCCGCTCACCTACACCCCGTCGTTACTGTTGGTCCTTTTTCCAAATGGGGCATTGACTATATGACATGTAACCCTTGTTTGGCTGGGGGCATGGTTATATTATCATTGTTGTGGATTATTTCATGGGCCGAAGCGATTCCTACATACTCTGCAGCCAGTAAAATGGTGGCTCAATTTCTTTTTAATCACGTTATTTCCAGGTTCGACGTACCTCAACCCATTGTCATAGACCCTAGCTCCCATTTCCAAGATTAAATGATGGCAGAGTTGACCTCTACATTGTGTTTACTCCACGATGGATCAACCCCATATTACCCTCAGGCCAACGATTAAGTTGAAGTTGTAAACAAAGTTTTGGTTAGAATGCTTCAACGTACAATTGGGATTCACAAGTCAAATTGGCATCTTATGCTCTTCTCAACTCTGTGGGCTTACCAAACCTTGACTAAGGACGCAACTGGTTTCACACCATTCCATCTTGTTTATGGTCTAGAAGAAATGTTACCAATTGAATGCAAAATTCCTTCACTCAAGCTAGCTGTCGAACTTCTCCCCGAAACATCACCTCAAGAAGAGCACCTCTTATAATTAGAATGCCTGGATGAGACTCTTCGTTTTTTTTCTTTGGTCATCGAAGAACAAAAGAAGTGAGTCAAGTCCCATTTCAATCGATCGGTCTCCCCACATGCGTTCTCTGAGGGTGATTTCGTTTTACTATACGACCAAGCTAATGATAAGCCAAGGGCAGGAAAGTTCGAGCCCATGTGGCATGGAACCTACATTGCAAAACGTGTTTTTCAAAAATGGGCCTATGAGCTTATTGATTATGAAGGAAATCCTTTGGAAAATCCCTGAAATAGGCTTTGTCTCAAAAATTATTATGCTTAGGTCATCTTGCATGGTTACTTGTGTACATTAGTGTGTCATTCATTTTTGTGCAGTGTGGTTTGGTGTGTTAGTTTTCAAACAGCTTTCCTGTTTACTATGTTTTTACCTGCTTTGCAGATGTTTGTGAATCCTCACATTGGTTTCAGTGATGGTGATTTCCATAGTACCTGGAATCAATCCTTTGTGGCATGGGATATTTATCACCCTCACAGTGAGTTGATTTATCTTCAAGGTATTTGTTTAGGTCGCATAACTAATAACATTGATGAATACATCACAGTCATCAAACTGTTGTCAGAAGTCATTGATCTTGACATTCGGGAATTGGTTGTCAACCTGGATTCACAACTTGTTGTCCTTGAACTCAATGGGAAATACTCCATTAGAAACCCTCATATATTGAGAATGTATCTACATATTCGTCTACTAGAAAGTCATTTTGATTACATTACATATCATAATATTCCTAGACACATGAACTGTTAGAAATAATACTAAGAGGGGGGTGAATCAATATTATTAGATCAATAATTTAATTTTCAAAATTGATTTCTATACGCTACTACATCTTAGTGAACTAGCGTGTATACGCAACTATACTTAATGCAACCAACGTATAGGTAGAGATCTTTTGATTTACCCAAATTATCGTGCATTGGACTTTAACCAGTATATCAAGAATTCATTAAATAGTGCAGTAAAATAAGAATAAAGCATCACACATAAGCAACACAGAAGAACACCAAGATACAAGGTGGAAACCCAATGTGGGTGAAAACCACCTGCTACTATCATCTCTATCTTCTTTTAATAAAAAGAAAAATCAATTTACAATTTTTGTACCAGTGTAGTCTTATACCAGTACATAGGCTTCTACTTGCAGAAGGCTACAACCTTCTCTCATTTTCCAGCTTCTACTGGAAGGGAGCTACAACCCCCTAGCTCTTGTATTAGCTGATATGTTTACTAGTATGTAGGTGCTGGCCTACAAAAGGCTACAACCTTCTCTTTTCTTCCAAGGACCACGTTTCATAAATTTTCTGACTAAATCCATCAATAACATCATTCAATCATCAAATATATCTGCATCAACCAATCTCCTTTTGAACCAAACACAACTAAATCATTCATTCACTTTGACAACCCATCAATCTAATCTTTCAGAATGCTGTCATAAGAGTACGATAACCATAGAAAATTTTAGGGTCGAATGTTCGCCCTTTGGCGAAATTAAGGGGTTTTAAATTTTTAGTGGGCGAATATTTTGTATCATAGTACATTTTTACAAATCACCTCAAATAGCCCACCTTATTTTAAGGGAGAGGGTAAAAAAGGTAAATTTAGCCCTTGAAATTAGGAGTTACAACCTTCCATTCGCCCATTTTCAAGAATAGGTTTTATTTAAGTGAATCCATTCGCCCATTTTCAAGAATAGGTTCTATTTAAGTGAATCCTATGCGACAAATACCATATTTATAAAAGAGGTATGGTAAATTAATAAAAATATAAATAAATGAAAAGTATGGTAAATAAATAAAACATTTTTTATGTTTACTCCATAAGTCACCTTATATACATGCAAGGGTGTAAAAAATGGTAAATAAATAAAACGTCCTTTTATACTTACTCAAAAGGTATGGTAAATCAATAAAAATATAAATAAACTAGACGTATGGTAAATGAATAAAACCTCCTTTTATATTTAGTCCATAACCCTCGTTCTATTTATGTACGCTCAGAAAGAGGTTTTATTTAAGTTAATCCTATGGCCCAAATACCATATTTGTAAAAGAGGTATGGTAAATTAATAAAAATACAAATAAATGAGAGGTATAGTAAACAAATAAAATTTTTTTTTATATTTACTCCATAAGTCACCTTATATTTACCAACACTAAAAAATGCGTTATATTTAGGTAAAACCTATGGGCAAAATAATATGGGACAAATACCATGGACTAGATTGTTATTAATACCATGCAAAAAAACATTATTAACCATAATATTATTAATAAAAATAAAAATGGCACATGGTATTGACCCATGGTATTCACCAAAATGGCACATGGTATTGACCCATGGTATTCACCTGGAATGTAGCCTATTTAAATGGGGGGAATTAAACCAGCATAGATCTTTACTTTGGATCTACTAACCCCCGAGAGGTATCAAATATCGTGATATGCAAACTAGCATAGAGTGAAAAATATTTGATCCCTCTCGGGGCTTGGTGGATCAAGAGTAAAAATAGATGTTGTAATTTAATGTATATTCACCTGGAATGTAGCCTATTTAAATGGGGGGAATTAAACCAGCATAGGTCTTTACTTTGGATCTACTATCCCCCGAGAGGTATCAAATATCGTGATATGCAAACTAGCATAGAGTGAAAAAATATTTGATCCCTC